>JUJX01000095.1:1216-150683 GCA_000800745.1 Diaporthe longicolla
AAAAAATAATATTATAAAGTAATATATTAATATTTAAAGTATTTATATAAAAACTTTAAATAATTTAAAAAAGTTATTTTAATATAATAAAATTAATATTATAAAGTAAAATTATAAAACTTATAAGTTTTAAATTAAAATTAAAATTTTATTTAATAAAAGTAAATTAATAAAACTATTTATTAATTTTATAATAATAAAATTAAATTACAATAATTATTAATTAATTTAAATAATTAAGTATTAAATATAAATAAAAAAATAAATATATAAAAATATATTTATTATTAAATAGTTAAATAATATAAATAGTTCTTTAATAATTAATTTAAATATTTATTTATAAATAACTTTTATTAACTATAATTATTATTTAAATAATATTATTTAATTAACTACCTTATTCTATATTCTTAATATAAACCTAAACTTACTTAGTTTAAAAGATTTAGAAACTAGTAATTATTAAAGAGATTAAATATTTATATAGGAAAAAATAGATAATATATAAGAATATTATTTTCCCCCTATACTATAGCTAATTAAAGCACCTTATTTAACATTACCTTACACACACTACCTATACTAAGTACTTCTAATACCCTTTATTTATAAACCTACTAATCCTTTATACCTAGTAAATACTCTTTTACTAACTACCTACTTTAGGTAATATATATAGAATTCTTCTTATAATTAATTATTAAGCTATTAAAAATATATCTTTATTAGTTAGAATTAAATTTTCTAATATTATAGCTAGTATAGGTTCTTAACTATACCTATATTAAGGTATAGTAGTAGATAAGGTAAGAAGTAGTAAAATACTAAGGTAGAAGAAATAATAGGGGTAAGTAGAAGTAACGATAGTAGTATATACAGTTAATAATTATATATTATTATTTTATATAATAAATTAGTAGTATAAATTAAGAGATCGGAAATTCGTATAGTAGAAAACGGAAGGTATATAGGTACATTGTTTACACCTACACTATAGCTAATCAGAGCACTCCATTCAACATCACCTTACATATATACCACCTATACTAAGTACTTCTAATACCCCTAATCTATAGACCTACTAATCTATCTACACCTAGTAAATAATACTCCCTTACTAACTACCTATAATATACAATATAATAATATATTAACTTAGTATTTAAGTAGAATAATAAGACCTTTTAGTCCTTTAACTAGGAGGACTCCTATAGTAGGAGGAACTAGTAAGAAGCTATCTAATAGGATAAAGAATTAGAGGTAGGGCTTATAAAGCTACTTACTTAGAAGTAATATTTTATAGCTATAGCCTTACTAGTAGTAATAGCTTTAATATCTAAATTAGTAGCTAAGAAGCCCTATATAAAGGCTTACTAGACTATTAACTAGCTACTATAAGTAGACTTAGCTATAAAGAACCTTATTAATAATAAGAATATTAGTAATAATAAGAAGAAGACCTAGGAGGAGATTATAATACTTAGATTAATTAAGGAATATCTAATTAGATAAGGTAAGAAATAGTAAAATACTAGGGTAGAAGAAATAATAGGGGTAAGTAGAAGTAATAATAGTAGTATATATATAGCAATAGATATATATTATTAATAACTATATCTTATTGTTTTATATAGGGAATTAGTAGTATAAATTAAGGTTAGTATATAGGGGGTATACTTGTTCCTATATACCTTCTGTTTTTTACTGTGCGAATTTCTAATCTCTAAATTAAGGTTAGCGTACTAGGGGTGCACTTATACCTATATATTATCTGTTTTTTCCTGTGCGAATATCCGATCTCTTATTAAAAGTATACTAGATATACTCGGATAGCGTGTATTAGTTACGTCTAGACTACTAGGGGCATCACAACCAACGTGAAAACATCGTACGATCGCTATAATAAGCATGGATGATCTATTTCTGACCAAGCCAACAGCATTTGAAAAGCCATTTCAAGCGACACCGGCGCGCGGATCTAGTCTTTGCCGCCGCAATTAGCCGATCGATACCAATTCTAGATCGAGGAATGCTAACAGTAACAGTAACTGTTGGTTTTCAGGGGTAGTAACGTCAAAGGGCAAAGAAACCAGAGTTCCCTTCCGACCTTTTCAGGCTTATTGTTATTAGCTAGCTGAACGGGGACAACCAGTTGGAGCGAGCGCGGGGCAGTGGAACGGATGCGCACACACACTCCCCGGAGTGCAGCGAGTGGTTGTCACCACCCACCACCGCTAGCTACCCTGGAAAGGTTTTTCTGCCTGTTGGTTTCGTTTCAATTGGGGCAATATTGAACCGAGTGGACAACAATTGCCATTGCGCCGCACGCTTGTCGCTGCCCCCCACCCGCAACAACAGGCAGACAGGGTGCGCAACCCATATTTGCCTTGTTTCTTGCCTTGCAAATCCTCGGTCTCTGTTGTATGGGGAGCAGCTACGAGGAAGCAGCCCATCAGACCAAACCAACCGTCGAAAAACAATGAACAATGGGAAGTGTGGAGGAGTTGGTGTTGTTCAAGTTGTTATCGGAACGCAGAAAGGGGAACAAGAGGAAGGAAGCCCAAGATCGGATGCCCTGTCCAGGTCGAGAATGGGATCAGGGTAGGTAGAATGTCTGCACGTTCGTTGAAGCAGCGTCTCTGGACACGGCCACACACACATGTCTGAGGACGACCCCAGAGGATGCGACAAGGCCCCCAACCTCATCCCCAGTCAAAATCACCCAAGCCCAGCATCAGCATCAGCAAGTACACCTCTCCAACCCACTCTATCCGCGCCGCACGACCATTTCTCTTGTGAGATCATCACACACACACACACGCACACTAATCCGCACAAGTCTATGGCAATAGAAATCAAGCTGAAGAGGATATCATTCGATGGTCATGAGTAGAGTGCAACCCGCCCAGCCCAGTCCAGTCCAGCCAGCCCAGCCCAGTCCAGTCCAGTCCAAGTCCAACCCCCAAAACTCCCGCTTCCTAGATGAATAGTACGTAGATCGACCGCGGCCTTTTTCTGCTCGGTTGGTGAGGTGAAGGGTCTATCTATCTGTCTGTCCGCCTCTTCTAAAGCTAGCTTCAACGCCCGGTAGATACAGGCCCGCGGGGAGAAAAAACCCCAACTAGGCAGTCGCAGCAAGAACACTGCTGGCGACAACATGCCACTCGGTGGCTCCCCGGCTCAAAACTCCCCGTCGCCGCCCCCGCCGGCCACCGAGGCCATCCAGAGCCCGACCAGACCCCACGTGTTAACCTTCCACCCGCGCCACAGGCCGTCGAGCCCCTGGCCACGGCGGTAGACAGCCTCGGAGACCGACTTCTTGCCGCCCTTCTTATTAGAGGCGGCAGCAGCCTTCCCCTTGGCGGTTGCCGGCGGCGCGTGCACGGCGCGGGATCCTTCCTCGTTGACGATTGCGTACATGGTGCCGACTACGCCCTGGTACCTGCCGGGCTGTACGATAGTCTCGAGGGGTGTGGTGTTAGCAGCAGTCTTGGCCCCGCCCCGTTTCGATGGGGCCAGACTGGAGTCGCCGTCGGCTGCTTGGTTGTAGCTGGGCTGGCTGAGGACGGCGACCTGGCCGCGGCGCAGGACGGTCTCGAGCGGCAGTTTGATGACGAGGGCCGCGACCGAGGAGAAGAACTTGGCGAGCGAGAATGTGGCGGGTGATAGCTCGCTGTCGATTAGGAACTTGGTGCGCAGGACCAGAGGCGTGGAGAGGGCGAGGACGGGGTGCACGAGAGAGTGCAGTATGGTGGGCATGACGAGGCCCGAGGGACATAGGTAGGAGGGGAGCGAGCGCAACAGGGCAATTGTTCGTCGCGGACCGCGTGTTGTGGGTGTGATTATCAACCTGGAGGGGGTCAGCTTGGCGCAAAGATGGCACGAAAGGGGTCAGGGACTGACCTCGTTCGAACAAGATCAAGGGGAGATAGTATAAGGCTTGTGACCACGGCGGCGGCAGCGGCCACGCCGAGGGAAGCCCACGGATAAGGAGATGCTATATCGACGAGCCTGTCCAGATCTGTCTTCAGGCCCAGGTCTGGCACGTCGAAAAGCGCACTCAGCAGACTGCGGGACCAGTTCTCGAGCAGTGACTGCAGGACGGTATATACAAATGTGGCATTGGTGCCCTTCCACGTGCCCCATGCGCCTTCTCTCTGCCACAGTTGCGACAAGACCTCGCTTATGGAATCAGGCCGGGTGATGTTGAGGACATGGGGTGGCAGGTCGGGTTTTTTGGTCGGTTGGGGCGAGTCTGGAGGCGGGGTGGTGGATCTCCTCCTCCTCGTGCGGGCTGGGGAAGGTGTGTTGGGGGCGGTGGATGTGAAGTAGGCCGGCTCGTCGCCTTCAGAATCGGAATCAGGGAGCTATGTAGCCGTGTCAGCGATCCGAACAGGTGAGAAATGCGCAGCACGAGACAGCTTTGAGGGAAGGCCAAGAGCAAGAAGGCGGTGCGGGCTTACATCCTCGTTCCATGGGCTCTTGAAGGACGCCTTGTTGGAGATTGGCGCAGGGGCTGCCAGAGGCGAGGCGGCTGCCAGGCCGCCGAGATCATCCTGAGCGCGGACCTGCAGCAGCAGCTTTGCGGCCTCGAAGGGCTGGGCCAGGAAGACGGAGGAGTATTTCCAGATCAGCTCGTCGACGACATCCTTGACGGAGCGGACGACGGAGGGCGAGGGCTCGGAGATGTAGTCCTTGTAGTCGAGGTCGGAGAAGATGTCGCGTGCCTTTGACGCGTACTGGCCGGGAGGCTTGGCATGTGACGACGGCGAGGGCGACGATGTGGATGGCGAGGGCGCACTGCGGGAGAAGGCGGTTGGGCCGGGGATGTTGGACGTCTGGGCGGCCTGGTCGCCTATGGTGGGAGGGATATAGTATGGTCGAAGGGGGTTGACTCCTGGCCGGCTGCTGGAGCCATTGCCATTGATGGACATTTTCTGGGAGGCGTTTTGCAGCCGGATTGACGAGGTCGGATGGGCACGTGTGTAGTGTCAGAGACAAGAGACGGAAGGTTTATTGCTTTGGGACGTTGGCAATCATGGTCTCGTGGAATCGGTTTGAATTGGTGGCCGTGGGTGGGAGCGTCGTCGAGGTGAGGTGAGGTTGGTGTTGGTGATGTTTGCAATGGGGTGGGTTTTTGGTAGTGCTGGATGATGCGATTCGATGATGCGACGCGATGCGATGGGGCTCTCGGCGGGGAAACCAGAGAAGAGCTTTCAGTTTGGGGTGAGTCGCCCACTTTTGGATGCTGATGGATCGATAAGAGGTGGGATAAGGTACCTGACAATCCGGTAAGATAAACAAGCTATGGCTTGGGGTGTCGCGTCATGCATGCACGCACCTGCTGGGCTCAGAGATGGGAGTGCATTGACTCTGATCATGCCGTGTTACACCTCCAGAGTACCACCACACAAGCTACACCCTTCCTTCCCAATATCTGCCCGTCTTATCAAGAGTCTCTTGTCACTCACAGGCGGGAGGCGGCACAGATGGATTACATAACGAGACAGTTATCGCTATCGATAACAACATGAACAATCCCCGTCTCGAATTTTGCTGACGATCCCGAGCTCTTGCATTGGCGTTGCACGGGGCGGGACTGGAGACTCAGAGACTGGATGCACGTCAGGACTGCTCCCGGCCCAACACATCTGCGCAATATTCGACTCACACCTTCAACCGGTCCAGCTGCAGCCAACCTGCATTGACATCCGTCTTCAGACCTCAGCGCATTGGTTGTACCGAACCACACACCCCTCGCACACACATTGCGCGTTGGAAGCCTTGGGTTTGGCCGGCTGGCTGCTCGTGTTGGCGAGGCAGACAGAAATACCACACCTCGACGCCCACATATCTATAGACACCAGACCCCACCACTCCTCCTCCTCCTCCTCTGCCGCACCTCTGTCTCGATCTTCCTGCCCTCTCCTCTCCTCTCCTCCTACTTCCCTCCAGCTACCACAACCCACAGCCATGGCAGCCCCGCGGACATATGCGCGGGCTTTGACGCGCCTCCGCCCCTCCTCGACGCCAACGCCCTCCCCACAACTGGCTCGCCGGTTCAGCAGCACCAGAACCGCCCCGCCAACAACGCCCAGAACTCTCGCCGCCCCGTCGACCTCCCGCCTCTCCCCCCGAGCCATCCGGCCCGCCCCCTCGATACCGGTGCGCTCCTTCTCCGCGACCCCCTCCACACGGCATGGCCACGTCGAGCCCCCCAAGCCCGGCGAGGAGCTGTGGGTCACCTTCATCGACAAGGACGGCCAGGAGCACAAGCTGGCCGTGTCCAAGGGCGACAACCTCCTCGACATAGCCCAGGCTCACGACCTCGAGATGGAAGGTACGCCATT
This sequence comes from Diaporthe longicolla, assembly GCA_000800745.1. Lineage (NCBI taxonomy): Eukaryota > Fungi > Ascomycota > Sordariomycetes > Diaporthales > Diaporthaceae > Diaporthe > Diaporthe longicolla. The sequence goes on from JUJX01000095.1 coordinate 7,570, forward strand.
CTTATCACCATGTCCCATAGCACGCCGAACCTCGCCTTATCTTGATGCTGATACTCTGCTCCTTCTCCAGGCGCATGTGGCGGGTCCTGCGCCTGCTCTACATGCCATGTTATAGTCCAAAACGAGGACCTCTACGACAAGATGCCGGAGCCCGACGATGACGAGAACGACATGCTGGATCTTGCCTTCGGCCTGACCGAGACCAGCCGCCTGGGCTGCCAGGTCGTCATGACCCCGGAGCTGGATGGCCTGGTGGTCAAGCTGCCCTCCATGACCAGGAACCTACAGGCTAGCGATTTCAAATAGGAAAAAAAAGACACGGATAGATACTCCATGTACAAATGAAGACCGGTCACTGCACGCGATCCGGTCGAGTGGGTTAGAAGCAGTACCGGACACGCCTGGGCATTTGTAGTGGACAACACTGGCCAGTCGCAGACAGGATGGTACATTGGCTGGACGCACGCTGGCCGTAATCATCTAATGAGTCCCCGTTTCGGGATGGGGGCCAACCTTGTATATGTATGTACACGTATTGCCACGACGCCGGGCAACGCGCCGGCAAAGGAGGGGGGGCATGCTGAGTGGGCAAAAATGGCGCCCACCATGCCTCGAATTGGAGAACCCTACTCTCGAGACAAATTGATACGGATCGGCCAGCGTGCAATCCCAACTCCCACCGCATCAAGCCTCCTCGATAGGCCCCTTCTTCAGCCCCCCGCCCCCAGCCGCAATCAGGTCCAGGAACCCCTTCTTGCTCATCTCAGTGACCTTGTCCTTCTTGTTATCCATCCCAATAACCCCCTGCCTCCGCGCGGCCCGCTCCGCCTCAGCAGCCTTGACCTGCGCCGTGCGGAACGCATTGAACAGCTGCACCACGCCCCGCTGCGCGACCTTGCGCAGCCGCCGCTCCGTAGCCAAGATCTCCCCCACCGTCGTCGTCTCCGCGACAACCTCCCCCGTGACAGGATTCACATTCGAAAACGTAGCATTCGTAGCAACCAGGACGTCCCGCACCCTCCCCCTCTCCATCGCCCGCTGCCTTTGCTCCCGCATCTTCCGCCGCGCCTTGCGGTCCAGCTCCTCGTCCTGCACGAGCCGCACGTGCTCGCGCGCGTCCGCGCTCCGCGCCAGCACCGGGTCCGCGCGGTTCTTGCCCGAGATCTTGGTCCCGAGGATCTTGGAGATGGAGGTTGCGAAGGCCTCGGGGTCGTTGCGCTTGGATCTTGACGACGACGAGAGGCGCTGCTTCTGCCTGTCTGGGTTTTCCTCCCTCGTGTCGTCGTCCGAGGAGCTGAGGTCCTCGCCGTCGAGGTCGGAGAACTCGTCGTTGTCGCCTGCTGCGTCGTTGTCGCCCCCGCTCTGGTCGTCGTCGTCGTCCCAGCCTGATGGTTTACTCGATCTTGACGCACCCCCCGGCGCGTCCCGAGCGAGCTTGTTCGCGGGTACGTCCCGGGCTATGGGCTGTGGCCGCGTGGGTTTTGTCCGTGTCGCCCGTGGCCTCTCGTCGCTTGACACTGACCCGATGGACTCGGCGTCTGAGCCCGAGGACCCGCCGTCGTCCACCTGGGCGTTGTGGATGTCGTCGTCGTCCGAGTCCAGCAGGTTGACCGCCTGGAACTCGTCCGCATCGTCGGATTCGACCTGCTGCTGCTGCTTCTTCTTCTGCTTCTTTAGGGGCGGTGCTGCTTTCGACCTTGACACGTCGTCTCGCGACCGTTTCTTTTGTGTTGTGCCGGCCATGGTGTGGGCTTCTTCGAGGGGAGCTGCAGTGGTGGTGGTGGTGGTGGTATGGCCTGGAGGGATGTGAAAGTTGGGGGGTACAGCTGGTGCAGGGTGCAGAAGGTGGTGGTGAGTTGCGGTTATTCTGCCGCGGAAATTTTTGGCGGTGTCTGGCGGGCAGGCCGGTGATGCACCCAAAGCAGCCGCCAGGACCCCTGAGCGATTGGTGCTATCTCTTATCGTTGTACCTATGTACCCCCAAAGCCCCACTTCTCCATTTACTCTGTCAAGTACATCCATCTCTCGAATGTAAGTTTCGTTTCTGTGTGTATCCTGGGCCTTTGAGCGTTTACCACTGTATGGACGGACCTCGTACGCCTTCTATGTACATGTATTATAACGAAACCACTTCTGGGTTGTAGAGAACAGTGAGCTTTATAAGTCCCTAGGCATATGCTAATTAAGGGCAAGATCCTAAAACAACCCACCTTTTCAATACCTAGGTAATTCTGCAGAAGTATACAGCCTCATAAATATCAACCAACATACATAACGAATACCGAAATATTTCCGTCCCTCTGACCAAAGTCACACCGACACACATCAAGCAATCTATATCAGTCTTGAAGCTGACGCGAGACCTCGAGGCTTCCACATCCCCGCTCCGTTCGCAACCCATGAGAAGTCAAGGTCCACAACTACGCCCCGGAGTGTATATATGCAGCCCAGAGTTTGAAATCCGCAGGGTATTTCTGGCGAATCGAGACTATCGCGTCTCTCAGAGATACAGCGACTGCAAAGTCCGAGTCCATGCATCTCGGGTACCACCGCACAAGTGATTCGTAGAATATCTTGGCGGCTTCCGCGCAGACCTGGTCGCCAGTCGGCCACAGAGCGCCAATGACGTGCCGAAAACCGGAAAGCTGGAAAGCATTGACGAGATGGATGCTTTCCTCACTCAGGCGGGCTGACCTCACTTCAGCCGTGGAACAGGCCGACAGGTAAGCCAACCATCTTGGACCGTCTTGCTGGATGTCCAAAAGATCAGAGACTGCAAGCTTATCAATGCGGTACTCGTTCGGCAGAATGCCAAAGTACTCATTTTTGACCCGAAGGAGCAGGTGGCTTTGGGATGGGTCTGTTGAATCCGAGGATCCATGGCAGGCGAAATGAGCGATCTGGTATCGCTTTATGGCCTCCAACACCTGTTGGGATGATGGGTGCAGCAAGGATTCGATGTTTTCCATTACCCCCTTGACTGCTTGCTCTTCTTGCTGGACGCCATTCAGGGGCGACTGATGTGGAGTCGTGGGCATGGTCACCATCAACATGGGAACCTGTGATAATAGGGCTTGATGCTCGGCAATACTCGGTCGAGGATACATTCTCGCATAGTGGAGAGCCTTGATCGTTGGGATGTATGAAGAGATGACCCTCGTCAGGCAGTCTTTGCTTTGTTCGAATTGTCCCCCTTCGCCCCGAATCCCTGCTGCTCCGAAAGGCAAAGAACTGGCAAGACCCATACCAACGCACCATACTCTCTGTTCTCCCACTGGCCTGATGGCGTTGATCTCAGAGAGTTTTTCCAAAACATGCTTCACGCAGGTAGACCACAACCACTCCGCCATGTCGACTTCGTCTTCAGAGCAAACAGTGCCGTTGCGGATACGCTCCTCGATCTCAATCTGTGCTTGACTCATGGCAATCATCTCGCCTCTGCCAATAACACCCCTCCTTCGAAACGCCTCGTCATTGCCAAACAGTGATATCGGGGCTTTGGATTTCATGTCCTTGAGTTCCAAGTGAACGAAATCTCTTGGTGTCACTATAATAGCATCCGACCTGAAGCTCGTCATGTTGATAATGATGATTGGGCCATGCTCGGCTTCCCTCTTGCACTCATCCATCGTCATGGGAAGCAAAAAGGTCTCAAACCCCTCGAGTCCCCGAATCTCGGTCTCGAGCTTATCCAGTCGCTCCGCGGCATCTTGGCGTTGCTCTATCCGGCGATATCGAGTCTCAGCATCCTCTTCTGGGTTGACCCGTCTGTTCGCTAAGAAACGCAGGCGATCATAGGTCTCGGCAGACCTTGGATGCTTTGCCTCCAGTTCAGAGATATCACGGCGGCCATCCATAAGATGACCCAAGGTCATGCACCGGCCTAGTTCGGCCCTTCGCAGCGCTTCAGGGACATTGGCTTCGGACAAGGCTAGCGCACACGCATCCGAAACGAGGCCCGGCACCGCTGCATTCTCTTGCTGCTCGTCCCTATTGAGAGAGCGGCTGCATAGTTTCGGGAGGATATCAATGGTAGCACTCGCAAGTTCGGCCGCCTTCCCAACCATATCATTTTTGGTCATCAAGACGATGGCCCGACGTGCCGCATGCACTCGAAGGTACGGTTCAGCATGAGGGTGTGCTGCAACTGCCTGCAAGTGTTCTAACGCCGTAGACAATGAGTTCAGGCTCTCAGACGATGTTGCATATGGCTTCTCATGGAAGTGCTTGTCCATGTAGACCCCACCCAGGAGACTTCTGGCTGTGACCATGTCAGGGTGGTCGTCTTGGCCTACAGGCCTAGACTTTTCCAGATGATGTATGACTTTTCCCAATATCTTCCTTTTACAGGGTTCCCAGGCTTGAAGAGCTGACGGAGGTCGTTTTGCAAAAAAGCGGCAATGAAATGCGTACGCGATCGAATAATGAACACCCCTTGGCAGGTCCTTCACAGCTTGCCTTTCCAGGTTTGGAAGGTATCGGGACAGCATGGACTGCACGTCGACCAGGCTCTCACCCTCAAATCCAGCTTGTCTCTCTCTTTCAAAAGCTGTACTGAAAAGCCTCTCTAGGAGTAAGTCATCCACTTTTTCCTTTTTGCTGAGCTTCCGTTGAGCGGTTTCCCTGAATATCTCCTCGGCATTATACAGGTCTGACGAATATCCCAGTCTGGAGAAATATCTTTGAAAATAAAACGAACCCAATGCGAACTGATATTCATCTTTGTATGCCGTGGTTTCCCGGAACGCCCGTTCCATCAAAGCAATACCTTGACTGAGACCTTCGGAGCTCGACGTTGCGAGAGCTCGATAGGCAAGAGCGTCCGCCAGGTTTGCTAGACAGTCTGCTCTGGAATCTTTCTCGATTGGTGAAAGCAAATTCTCCGACTCCTTGGCCCTCAACACTGCTTTGTCCAGATCTTCGATTCGTCTGAGTCGCGTCCAACGTTTGTGAAGTATCTCCACCAACTGTTGGGATATGAAGGAAGCACCGACTTTTCTTTTCTTGGACTCATCGAAGGCTTCTTCCGCAAAATCCAGAGCTTCATCGAGATTAATTATATTTCCTGTCTCATCATATCGCTGCGATAGGCAACGGGCCAAATGAATCAATCGCATTCTCTCGAATTGATCTTTTGCAGGAACAGCGCCCTCTTGGATTTCTCTTGCTAAAGCGATGGCCTTGTCAAGATCGCTAATCGCTCCTGTATCTTTGAAGCGAAGAAATAGACTGTGTGACTCGGCATTTTGGAGCACATTGCTTTGCAAGGCTTGTTCTCGAGGAAGCAGGCTCATAGCGTCCTCGAACACTGTCTTCGAATGTGTTGGATTTCGAACGTATTGGACACGAAGTTGTTCAACGGCAGATGTGAGCTTGCTTCTATACGTGCAGACCAAAAGCTCCTGAAGCGCACATACGACGTCGATATCATTTTGTGCGGCTTCACCAGGTCCGAATTGAACGATACGGAAATTTAGCGCTTGGATAATCAATGACAGCCACACGTCATGGCCAGGAAAAGACTCGGGCAAGCTTGTAAAAGCCTGCTCGGCTATATCCACCGCTTCATTGATGTCCTGGGTATCTCCAGCTTCCTTGAATTTATGCAAGGCTTGAGAGTATGCGAAATGAAGCGCGGTGTTGACAAAGTTCAACCGAAAAAAGACATTCTGATCCATTTTCGATCTGTAAGCCCTTTTCAGTATAATGATGCTCTCTGTCAAGTATGTTGACTCTGTGACTTGTGATGGGTCGTTGGAAATGGCTCAACTTCAGAGCGTTGTTCGGATGAACTTACCCGGGGTATAGGAGAAAGGTATTCACAACACGGAGCAAGCCGAAGACTCATCCACCTTACATAATTTTAGTCGCCTATCCTTTGAGTAGTGTGGGGCCTTTCCCAACATGCCTCAACGGATGGACCTGATGGAGTAGTTCATTGGTGCCAACTTGCATTGGCTGGCCATCATGGATCGTATCTATTTCTGGGCAACGCCTCGATAGTAACTTGATCAAGCAGGTGATCATCAATATTTCAAAATCTATCGGAAATATCCGTTCAGCCCGCAATCGCAGTGTTGCACCACACTGCCCACGATCATCAGCAGAAGTAGCACAATCGGCGCCCGCTTGAGCGGTCTGCATATTGCTGCAGGTGGCTCCATTTTGAATACATTTAGCAGCAAGAAATGAGGCGAAGTGTTCGCCGAAACCTTGTGACCATGTCAAGTTGCAAGCCGAAGTGTTGCCGACTTGTCCGATCTCGGTCATGTTCACCAGATTGCCAGGAACTACATTTGATAATGAGGATCTGCTTGAACCAGTACACCTTGGCCCGGTATATGTCACCCTCCTCGTCCCGATATATTCTTTAGTAAATTCTTTCCAGATTCTACACGAAATTGTACGACTGGACTTCTGTCAGTCCGGAGAAGTTGAATCCTGATAGTCTTAAAACATCATGCCAACTACATGGGCTCTACTGATCGGCGTGAATTTCTACTTCCGGCCCAAAGATGGAGAAGCGACTCCCAGAAGTGTCAACTTTAAGAACTTGTCGGGATGCGTTCGTGATGTTTCTCGCGTCGAGGAATATCTGAAAAGCCCGGCATTCGTCAGGGATGAAGGCCACGACATCGTCATCAAGAAGCTCACAGCGTCAGTTCAGGTCAAAAAGAACTCCGATGGACCACAGGAGAGTGAAACAGGAACGACTCTGCCAACCTACCGAAATATCAAAAAAGAGATTGGAGGCATTCATAAGGCGGCTCAAATTGGAGACCTCGTCTACATTCACTACTCCGGGCATGGAATTCTTCGGGGGAAAGTCCGCACGCCGAATTACCAGGGCGGCGACCGCATGAGTGGCACTGCCCTGGCGCTCACCGACGTGATGATAGGCGGTGCGTATTTGACAGGCTATCAACTTGGAGTTTGGGCTCGAAAAATGATTGAGAACAAGGGAGTCCGCGTTGTTATCGTTCTCGATAGCTGCCACTCAGGACAGGCTCACCGCGCGGGCAACGAGGACGAGCTGTTCAACCTGCGGACATCAGATGACGGCGCCCTGGACACGAGCACTACTGAGGAGGATCTTGTTGCCCAAAAACACGCAGACGAAGACGAATCATTTATCATGGCTACCGCCGCGGCGTCTAGGAACAGCGTACTGTCGACCACTGATTGGCTATCCAGTCCGAAAGGATGCACGATACTCACGGCGTGTCAGCTGGACGAGTCGGCCGGAGAATATCGTTTCCCGGGGCAGGACGGCCATAACGGTATCCTCACGCACTGGGTGCTGGATCTCGTCGCCGACCTCACCGCTCCCGGGCCGTACTCCTACGAGGATCTGAGACGCCATGTGATCCAGAAAACCCGAGCGTCTGGAGCAACAGGCAGAGGACAAACTGCTGTCCTTCATGGGGAAGGCTTCATCGAGTTCATGGGCCACCGTCGGTTAACGCAACGCTCAGTGTGTCTCGTTGAGGTTAGGCAAGAGATGCGAAGTCACATGGTCGATAAGGTGTTCCGTATCTATGTCGGTTCTGCCCAGGGTGTGGCTCCCGGCGCCTCCTACGATATTTACAAGATGACCTCGAATCTTGAGCGAATTGCAGAGACAGATCAGTCGCTGAATGAATCAGCTTCTCGTCGCATCCGAGTCGATTGCGTGTACCCGCTGTACTGCGAGGCCACCTTGGTTGACCTGGAGGAATCTGAGGCTGTACAGCACGAGGAGATCAAGATAGGCGAGTGGTTTAAGGCGGTGCTTGATTCGTGGGCGCTCCCAAAGGAGTCTCAGGAGCTTATAAATAAGCTCGAGAACGACATCGATGGATTGGTGGCGCAGCAGCTAGGTTCCTCGCCGCCCCCTCACTCTCTGATGAGCAGATCCGAGCCGTTCCACGTTGCAATCGACAATGAGGCAAATGGGGAGAGGGGTTTTCGAATAATGACGGACAACAGACAGCCGGTGGATCGAGTGCCATTCATCCGTCTCAATGACATAAGTGCAAGACGCAAGGTGTCTTACATGCTGAGACACCTTGCCAGATTCCACGCCCTCAAAAATCACGAATACGGCCGCCCAAATACAGCTGTTGACGAAACCTTCGTGTTCCAGCTGGAGGGGGCCGGGTATGCTGATGCACCATACGAGACTAAACATGGACAGGTGGTCACCATCTCCTTTGAGAACAAAAGCGCTGTTCCTGTCCATGTTGCCATCTTCATGTTCAATGCGACTTGGGGCGTGCAGCGGCTATGGCCGCCTGTTACAGACGCCCAGACGGCCGTCCACTTAGATGCCGATAAAAGGGTAGCGTTCAGAATGAAGATGGAAGTGCCGCCAACGGCAAATGAGACAGATAGCTCCGCAATCTATGACCAAGTCAGGGCGTACGTCTCCACTAACAACCACCCGCTCTCATGGGACGAGATTTGCCAGCTTGATCTACCCCGGAATGGAGTCTCAGTCCCAACAAGCTCATGGGCAGGTCTTCCAAGCATATCTCAAGAATCTCAGTCTGGGGTCGGCGGGGACTTGCGGAACTCATCTGTCGTGGAATCAGCAGTACGACATCTAGAGCAGGGGGAGTGGGCTGCGCTAGACTTTGAAGTCCGCACATCTCTATGGTGACTTTGACTGTGCACTGAGAGTAATCCAAGTCAGGTCTGAAACAAGCAAAAGAACAAATTTGACATCGTACAGTTCTTGTGGTAACTGATCATGGTAGTGTAAAATATTTCTCCCCCCAACAACATACCCCATCTGGTTCTCTATTCCGTTTCCTCTCGAAAGCAAGAGAAAATGTTTTCACAAAACAGAGTCGAACCAAAGACCGGTTGGAAATTCGTAGACAACACGACTGGAACTAATGTCGATTCTATCCTTGCTGTGAGCCAGGGGGGCAGATGCACACAGCATCGGAATCCAGCTGAAATGGGGCAGCATACATGCCCCTCAACATAAGCAGCCTCCCCATCACTATCTCCGGCAACCTTGGTCAAGATTCGAGGAATGCCAGACGCACGGGCTCATTGTTTTCCCCAGCATCGGAGCGTATGAGGATCACTTGACAGCCATCGCCGTCATCCGCATCGGAGGCATCGGCCTGCAAGTAGCCACCGTCGTCCCCGTCTGAATCGTCGCCCCGCATTCCCGAAAAGGGCTCCCATGAGGTCTTCAAGTCCAACGTTACCGAAATAGCACCCTTGCGACTCTTGACTCTAATCTTGCGATAGGCAATTGCGTAGACCCTTTCGCCCGTCATTGTAGACTTGCCCTGGACAACGTGGCTGGATGTGTGCCCGGCGCCTGCCTTGACGTCAGCCAGACCGAGACTGCTCACATCGCCCAACAGATTGCCAACCGGCGCTGCCACCTCAGCATGGATATCCTTTGACGCTGTCTTGCTTCTGGAGAGCTTGGCGTCCACAAAGGTGCGGTATCCAACGACGAAACGAGGAGCTAATCCTTGCAATTTACAATCTTCTAGCCATCGTTTCGCGGTATCACCGTGTAATTCGCTGGCCAGAATGGCTGTGAACAGATCCCTTGGGTTGTCGATCGTGTAAACAAACCCATGATTGGCCTCGACCTGGAAGGTACTCCCCTGGCCGCGCCGGACCAGTAAATCGGCAAATCGGGTCGCTAGGATCTGGAGCAGGCTTTCGGAGGCGGTGTTGACGACGGCTGAAAAATCCATGTCTGGCCGCACCGAGTAGTCTGACTGCGCTAGGGTGACTAGGGACTTGACGTCGGCATAGGGCTGGCTGATATCCGGCACGAAACTGCCGAGTGGTACCTGGCTCGGTAGAAGGGGTGCACTGGTTAGAACGAAGGTTGATGCCATTCTCAGTCGCCGTGATCATCAATGCTCAAGCTTCTTTCTTGTTGCTATTGTGTTTCTCGTTCGACATTCTTCTTCCATGATACACTTGTCATTTCAGTCCGCGAAGTGACATTCTATCTCGAACCCAGACTTGAGGACCCGTATAAAATGATGGCCACGTCATTATGTTGCTTACTTGTTCGGTGAGTGGAGTGCATGTATGGAACCGCTTCGATCATTTCCTACTTTGATCTGCCCTCGGACCTTGCCATGGAAAGTGCCGATACATTGATTGACTTCTTTGGGCCCCCATGCAGTGGTTGGTGTCACCTAAGCTCACAGAAATCATTAGCGCTTGGCTGTGGAAAGGCATCAAGCAAATGCACCGCCCGGAAACCTACTCGTACTCTCTGCCCCGCTTGGGTGGCGCCACAGGCTGCAAATATCACCAAGTTTTCTATACAGTATTGAGAGGAGAGCCTCTGTAACCCCGCCGCTCGTGCGTTTTGTATTTTAATAGCGTGGCACTCAGGAGGGGGAAAGTTGCCTCATTATGTACACGAGAGGCAACAGGCAGCATATACCACATATTTTACGACCAGGAGACTCTCTTTCATAGGCGACCCGCATTCTTGGCGCCTACTGGGTACTTTGGCAGGTCTCACTATCGCCTTGCTGCTCACCTGATACGATAATTCGACACTCAACGGCATGGGCCACGGAAAATGCCAGCATAGTTGAAGCGGGTCTTATGTTGTGTGATGCGTCTCGGGAGGTCCCCTCTGACCACTGCCTCCCTGGACAAAGATTGAGCAAGTGTGGCCAACCTTTGAAGTAGGGTTGAGAAAGTTTCTATTCCTGCTGTGAGGTGCTATTGCTGCAACTACACAGCCACGCAGTGAGATGTCACCCCGCGTAGGCTTGCTTGATTCCGAGACTTTGCGCTCCAAACGCCGCTCATCCTGGCCATCGATAAGAATCAGTAGTGCGCATTTTGCAAGACTCTTTTTGTGATAGCTTAGCCTAAGATTGGGCATAGGTACCAACTATCCGCGCATGGAAGTAATAGGGCCCTTATAACCTCTTCTTCACGTTGTTTGCTCCGGAATCATTGCATACCATCTTCTCTGGGTCCGCTACCATGCTGCAAGTCAACCTTGGACCAGCAGAGTACACCGTTTGGGCTCCTAATCTCAAGAGAATGCTCCTACCCTCTATACTGAACAGTCAAGCCGCGTCTCTTTTGGACGGAACCTTCTGAGTTACTACTTGGAAATTCAACCATCTAACTGCTTCCGTTTCTATTCCGTGCACAGCCGAAGCCATACGCAGCGCCTCCATAAGTCACGGAATAGAAACGCAACCAGGTAAACGCTCAACAACCCAGCGTTTAAAAAGCTATGCAATGCCGATAACAGGTGTTATCAACCATCTAAGCAGCTAGGCATCGAAATCGTAGGTAAGGGCGTGGATTCAGCCCGGAGGGCTGGATTGGTGTCCTGATTCTCCTCCGGGTCAGAACAGCGGGAGGCCTGCATACCAAGTCCTGCACAAGGCGTCGTGTCATCGGCGGACCCATTACCTGGACCATCACACCCGGGGAAGATCTGTAGGCTCTCAGCACGTGTCCCATTTTTGTCATGGCTGCATCCGTAGAAGTTCCTGTCGCTGTCGTAGTAAATGCCTCCATCTTCGCCACTGACAAAGCTCCCATCTCCTTCAGAGCGGGTGACGTTGGGGAGACAGACCAGGTATGCTGTTTGCCATGTATCAGTCTTGAATACTCAAAGTCCTCGGCCACTTTTCGTCACGTGGATGTACTGACGTATGAACACAGGAACCCATTCTTGGTTATGAGACTTCCACCATCAGAAATGAAATAACTACCCTCGCCCAATTTAGTGCCGCATATCCCAGGCACTTGCGTCCCATTAGGCAGGAAATATAGTGTGCCTGAGGTCGTGGTAATTGCGAATGGGCCGCACAAGGGTCCGTCGGAAATGCCCCCCCCCCCGCAAGCCGTGCTACCACGGTGGAGAGGAGAGCTGTCGTAGATATGGCAAGGGAAGTTGCGAAGAGGACCAAACAGTAGCAAGCTGGGGCAACTACAGTTTATTCTCGACCACCCATGGTATGTTAGAACGAGTGCCTGGCTTTTTTAGTCCAGCCCGCTCGTGTGTGATAGCTGCTGTGCAACGAGGCCTCATGCTGTGGCCCCCAGGCGCGTGCTACAGTGCTGTTCAAACATCGCGTCAATAGTGTGGCCTGAAGCATATGAGCGGTATCAGACGCTCATGATTTGCCCTCAGCAAACAAGACATCGGTGTAACTGTTCAATTATGAGTGTACCACAGCGGGATTTAGCACTCCTCTAACGTGCTGTCTCACAATTCAGACTGACAGTGACGGTCACTGGGTAGTTCACTGCAGGTATCAACTATCTCAGCAGTCTCAATGCCTTGATATTGGACGATTCCGCTAATCAAATGAACGATTTATACCATTTAGGGAGGAAACAGTCATCCACTTTTTCGTGATCTCGGAACTATAGGTTACTCAATCTAGTGGGAAGGGCGAAACAAACGCCCCACACCTCGGCCCACCATCTCTGGGATCACAAGGCAAACAAACTCCTTATGGATCTACAACCTTAAAGTATGTAGAAGTGACTCCAGATGCCAAGTCCTCTCATCCTCTTATTCGTTGAACGAATCATAGACCCAGCTTCCACCGCTGTCATCTGAAAGCACAAGAGAAGTCAGGAAAAAGGATGACCTTCCTGAGGGTGTACGATTATTTACAAATGAAAAAGGGGCGTGAACCTATTCCCGATTCTTAATTAGTACATGACAAGAGTGCTGCCTGCGGTTTGCCCACTTTTCCTTCGGCTCTCGGAACCATACCGAAAAATGAATCTATACCAGGGCTAGCGCCGCAGTGTGGGAACGGGGAGAGTAAGATGAAGGCCAAGACTAAGCAGGCCGAAATTGGAGGCCGCACGCATTACAAGAAGGGGAAGACCAATCTACCCACGCTCTGAGTGCACTCACAATATACTATATGCTTTATCTGGAGATTTCCCGACATGCAAGAGAAGAAATGACCGTTTAGTATATATCCGGAGTGTTCTGCTTGACTGTTTATGGGGGTGGAGACGGCAAAGACCGTGCCAACGCAGCCAAGTAAGCCCGGGCTAACCAGCAACACGGGCTGCACGGCAGCTAAGCGGTTACAGACTCGTATCCCTGATCCGCTTTTTGTGTTGGCGGGATCCTTCATCAATCCTCCGCAGAGGGACGCAATCAAAAGCATCTGCTGGCGGGCCAAGGATCAGGGGTTCGCAACATGGTATATGTATTGACGTAGACGGACATTCCCAGCATCTCTCAAATGCTCGGTCCAGCTTACAGGCCTACACTACTGCACCCACAGCTCACGCATCTTTGCACATTTACAGAAGCCAACCACTCACTGATCTCTACAATGAAGAATTACGTCAGATTTCTGCTGGCTCTTGCCCAGCGCGCACCAGTCAGCGAAACCCCCAGCAACAGCCTCAGCACTAGGGCAGTTGGCGACATCGGGTGCTACGCCCTAGACACCACCGATCCGCAGACATTGGCATTCAACACCCCTGCCGCGTGTTCTCAAGAATGTGAGGATCAGGGACACACTGTCTTCGCGGTCCGGGGTCAAAGCTGCATGTGCCTCGACAGCATGCCATCTGACGACAAGAAGCAAGACGCGTCCGAGTGCGACGTGGCGTGCCCCGGTTATCCTGACGAAATATGTGAGTTGCCTTGATCCCAACCCGACGCTGGTCCACACAACACCAATAATCAGGTGCTGACACAATTTGATACTCAGGCGGCGGAGCGGAGCGTGGATACTACGGCGTGGGCGAAATCGACACATTCACCAACACGACTACAAACACGTCATCCGCCGATGCTGATTCTTTTACATACTCGGCGACTCTGACTACGACTCAGACGACTCTTCCTACCGCTTCAGGAGCGGCTTCGGACCGCACGAGCTCTGCCGCGAGCTCTGTCGCGACACCCACTGGCTCTGCTTCAGGCAGCTCTACTTCAGGCAGCGCTGCTTCACCATCTTCAACGGTCGAGAGCACCAATGCGGCGGGACCCCGGTTCGACACCAGTCTCACCGTGGTCTCGTCACTTGTCGGTGCTGTGGCCCTTCTCGCTGCTTTGATCTAAACAGGCGTACCTACGATCTGCCTTCCAAAAGCGCGGCTTACCTAGGTATTCACGGGCGACATTCGACCTTCGTTGGATGTTACAGATCCACTTACTAGGGTATGTCAGCAATGACCGCATAGATACCCATGGGATAGGATCCTTTCGAACGTGTCATTTTTGGATACACACATGAATGATAGGAGCAAATGCTCCATGAACTTGCCAGTCGGGGGCGATTTGACCACCAGCTGCCGGTGCGAGCATCGCTATGGGTGATCAGCCTCAAGTCAGAAACATAGTGTAGACTATCTTGGTATATTTAAGAGCCAGTGCAAGGGTTAGAATCATGTTTTCTTCAATGCATATAGTTGTCAAAATAAGACAAGTCTAAGTTTGTGTATCCCATGGATGAATGACGAGTCTTAATTGGTGGACTTTCAACCACTTAGCCTCACATTTTCAGAGGTGTACAAATTCCCTTTTGATGCGCGAAGCGCTATTACGATCTCTGTGCTTCCCTACTATATATCTAATTCGTATGTTTTGACTAACCCGACGCAGTCTCGCTTCCGCTGCCACTCACGTGGAGACTCAGCGCCATCGTGTACACGGCAGGAAGTTGCGTATTGGCGGTTGCACAACGGGATCAAGTGTTGTCCGACGGCGACCAAAGAGGCATGGGTCCATGGGTTCATGCATTAGGTCTCACGCCGGGATAGCCTCACACGAGAACTGTTAAGCCACCCTAACTAGTGGTCAACTTTCAGGCGGTGTGACAGGATTACATCGATTTATGATTTGTAAAGTGCAACTGTCTCGCAAAGCTCAAAAATACTTGTTATGTGCGTATCGGAACACTTCATGGCGCTGTGTAAGCACATAGGCGTCTTGTGCAAGCAATCGGAATGTTTACAGTAAACCCCTTCAGACAAGGCAGGCGCCTGCGATATTGCCTTCAAAACGACAGGTCGGATGACTTCCTCAGCTGGACTTGGGTGATCTACATCAACCATGGTGCACCCTGGGCCAAGATTAATGAGAAATACCAACCTCGGACGGCTCAGAACAGACCATACAATGAGTGCTATATCGGACATCAAGTTCGACGGTCACTATAAATCAGGGAATCTCTACACAGTCATAAACCTCAAGGCCGGTCTGAAACTTTGGTTGGGTGCTATAATTGAAGTCGGGGAAATATCATGGAGTGCTTGATAGTCTGGGCCATGTAGTCTCGTGAGGCTCGGCCGTGATCTTTTTATTGCAGTTATAGCAATACTACCCTGGGGTAGCAGCAGATCACGGAAGGCCAATCGGCATCACCTGAGACACACCTCACACCACGCAATGCAACTTAGCCATGCGCGGGCCTCACGGGAAAGCTTGCGCGCGATGACGAGTAGCTCCGCTATACTACCTTTGGTAAGATCTCCCGATGACAGCTTCCTCAGGTAAACTAGAACAAAGCGTCCAGACCAGTGAGCATTACTGCGAGTGTGGCACACATATTCCACTTCCACGCATGCCACTAGGCAGATGATTCAGCCGTCGGATGGCATTCCCAGGCAGGAGAGTGGTGTTGCTCGCAATTCTTAGCAAATGCTGGGATACTTTCCACTAACAGGCTTGCCTAAGCAGTGCCCAATACCTATATTAAGCTATATAACAAGCATATTGGTCCATGTGATTGAGTAATACAGGGCACTAAAACGTGGCCGTCGCGGACTTAAACGACCATTCGACCATCCATCAGCCCTGAAATGCTTGGCAGACGGGGCGCCGCCCCCAGCCGCACGACAACCTTCGCCTCACCGGATTGCTCGGTCTCACCTCAGACGACTGGCGCCAAGCCTTCAGCTCCACGATAGATCCTCATTTTGCCCGGCACCATGCCTCTGTTTGACGTCCCCTCAGCCCGCCATCACGATGAAGCGCCGCAGCGGAAGGGCTCGATTGGCGCCTCTCCGACGTGTCTAGCGCTCTTCGGGGCATAAGAAACGTGACTACTTGGTCATCGACGACGAATAATATCAGGGCCCTGGACAAAGGATCCTAGAAATCGGGAGGTCTAGCGGAAGGAGGCTTATACTCACTCTTCCTGATTATTCCATGGCCTCATTGTCAAGCTGATGGGGATTCCGTGGTGCACACACCATGTCAAATGTTGCCTCCCTGGCTGGGGCTATCACGAGCTGTGGAGGGTGATTCGTGACCACCTTGATGAGTTCAGCCACAGGGGATAGGGACGTTCTGTGAGCTGGAAAAAGAGGAGAAGGAGTGAGCAGCCAGAATGTCTCCGAAGCCAGTTGTTGATCTACCATTTAAATGAGATGTGCCCAGAAATTCGCTCTTTTCGTGTCGCAGAAAGCTGCCTCTGTTTTATAATCCGCTCAGTTCTGTCTCACGTCTCATAAACATCTTCCAGGGCCGAGATCGTGCAAACATGCGTCTTACGGAGCGAGTTTGGGTGGCCCTCGCCGAGGTGCTCACTTGGATCACTCCCAACAACTTCGACCCCTTCAATGAATTCGGGGGTGTCCAGAGACCCCTTTTTGACTCTCTCGAATGGCCTGTCGGCCCCAGTGTCCTCGACACTGGAGCAACCACGTCCACAACGCCTCATATAGGCGATGGCGAGCCCGAACCCCCATTCTTCAAGCCCCCTACAGGTCGTCCCGAAGACACACAATTCCGATGCGACTACAGAGCCATGAAGGGATGGCGTCCCTGCTCTACACCATCCAATCGCGAATGCTGGCTCCGCCACCCGGACGGACGTGAGTTCAATATCATGACCGACTATGAGAATATAGCACCTGTTGGAGTTCAGAGGAACTATACATTGGTCGTCAATGATGGTTGGATCAACGCAGATGGCCGGAACTTCACAGAGGCCAAGATCTTCAACAACACATACCCTGGGCCGTGGATCCAAGCCTGCTGGGGAGACACTCTTAACATCAAGGTCATCAACAAGATGAAGCACAATGGAACCTCGATCCACTGGCACGGCATAAGACAGAACCGGACGGCACAGGCAGATGGTGTCAATGGTGTAACACAATGTCCAATTGCCCCTGGTAGGTCGCACAACCTCACATACTAAGATCTCATCCCGCTGACTGGTATCTCTAGGTGATTCTTATACCTACAGTTTCAAAGCGGTCCAGTACGGCAGTTCCTGGTACCACTCGCACTACTCGGTGCAGTGTAAGTAGCTCTTGGATTCTCCTTCTTTATGTGTTGGAAAGCAAATATTCTATATAATCACACATTTCAATCTCCTCATTCAAACATCGCGTCGGGCCGGCGCTTCTCACGCCACAATGTCTCACTCTACCCTAGGTACTCAGCCACCATGTCATGACTGCTAACACTGAGCGTTCTAGACGCCGATGGACTTCAGGGTCCTCTGGTACGTACCATGTTTGACTGTTTCTGGTGGGTGCATCACTAATATGGGGTTTGCAGACAATCCATGGACCGGACACGGCCGACTTCGATGAGCCAAAGCAACCCATCCTCATGACGGACTGGGGACACGATAGTGCTTTTGAGTCCATCTACACTCAGAACCCCAACCTGAAGAATCCTAGCATCCTCTTGAATGGCCATGGAAACGTCACCAGATATAGCGCCCTTAACCCTCCCCCGGATTCACCTATCCCAGAGGAGTTCGTCCTGAAGTTTGAAAAGCGACAGATCCCCAGCAATGGGCGGGCCAAGAGGTATATGCTGCGGTTGATCAACACTTCATTCAGGACCACCTTCATCTTCACCATTGACAACCACGTTCTCCAAGTCATCGACTCGGACTTTGTTCCAATTGAGCCGTACTTCACAACGTCTGTCCTGATCGGCATTGGGCAGCGGTACCGAGTCATCGTAGAGGCCAGGCCAGATGCAGATGACAGTGGTGCCAACCCAGTGCCGCAGGATGGCAACTTCTGGATCCGGACTTACGGAGCCGAGGGCTGTAGCCAGAACAACACAGTACGGCCAGGATATGAGCGCACAGGCATCGTCCGGTACGACCCTGCAAGCACCTCGGACCCGACCTCCCAGCCGTGGCCCAACATCCCCAAGGCTTGCTCCGACGAGCCCTACACGTCTCTGAAGCCGAAGCTCCCCTGGTTTGTGGGTCCTGCGGCCAACAGCGTGGATGGTGAGCAGTTCACCGTCGAGTCCAACGTCACCGGCATCCAGCCGGGCAACAAGCCGTTCCCTCTCGCACAGTTTTCTCTCGATCCAGAGACCTCTTCTACATTCACGCCATTGCAGATCAACTACAGCCATCCTATCATCCAGGAGCTGGACAACTTCAGCGGCAACTGGCCCCGGCAGTGGGTCGTCATCCCCGAGAACTTCAACAGCTCCAGCTGGGTATGTGGCTGACATTCCCGAGATCTCACTCGCATCTATGCCAGCAACAGATTTAATGCTGACGCGCGTCGCGACTTAGGTATACCTTGTCCTCACCGGGAACAGGCTCGCCGGAACCACAATTGGCGCTCATCCTGTATGTAGCTGTTTTCGCCAGATGCATCTGTGAACTCCATTGATCTTAGAACATTGTTGGCTGATTCTTGCTGCTAGATCCACCTCCACGGCCATGATTTCGCACTCCTCCAGCAATCCAGCCAAACATACTCGCCGGACCGGCTCAACCTGACCCTAAACAATCCTCCTCGTCGGGACGTCGTTCTGCTGCCGGCGAACGGCTTCATCGTCATCGCCTTCAAGTCAGACAACCCGGGAACATGGTTGATGCACTGCCACATCGGTAAGATCATGTCAGCTATCTTTCAAACAGCTGAACCATGAACTGACACTCTCATGTGCAGCCTTCCACGCAAGTGAGGGTCTTGCGCTGCAGATCCTCGAGCGACAGGCTGAGGCAAACACGCTCTACAATACACCAGGCTCGCCCATCACTACAGAGATAGAGCGCGTCTGCGCGAACTGGGACAAGTGGTTTGGCGACTGCAACAACTGGTGGTCTGGTTGTGATAGTGCACATGTTTTGTAAGTCACCGAGTTCCTCTAAGTCCCCTCAATTTTGAATGAGCTGGATCGCGATTCTGCACCATTTCAAAGCCAAAGATCGTCAACCTTACTGACATCCAACAGCCAAGATGACAGCGGTATCTAGGGTGGTAGTGATTCCCAGAAGGAGACACTTGCGGGTTATAACCTTGGAAGGAGCAGTGACACGTGTTGTGGACATTGGTTGAGACGTAATGAACTGCACGTGTTGGTCCATCATGTAGCATAATAGGGGCGCGAATGGCTCCTGGTCTGTGTTGGTTTGTGATACACGGCGATAAGTGTGAGGACTTTTCTGTTTGGCAGATTTCAGCACGACCTGATGGTTGGAGCTGGTTTAATTGGTCGAAGATAAGATCGAATCACTCATTCCTTTGGCATACATTTAGGATTCTAGGAGTATGTAGTGAGCATGACAACACTTTTCTTGTCTTATTCCTCCCTGGCTCCAGGGTCGGTGATTCTTATGCTTCAGGAGCAGCCGGGTACTGCGTCGTGTCCGTGAACAGAGGAGATATGATCGCCGCATGTTCAGCACAATGCAGTAGGTTGTTTCGGGTTGGTTGCTTACGTGCGATACGGGGCACTGTCTTCCTTTCTATCTCGGACTGGATCATATCGCACTATATTATGTTTCAAGTCTAGATCATATTTTTTTGCACTAGATGTTGTGGGATTTGACAGGATGTAGGCCAAGCCTGTCAGTCTGAGTGAGGCGGAAGCTGGATTTACAGTGGAGATAAGATAACTCTGGGCGGCCGCAAATCCCGCAGGCTTCCTAAGCCTGGAGGCCATTGGATCGAGACTAGTTCCGTACAATGGGGTAATCACGGTCAATAGACAGACCTGCACCGGCCGGCAATAAGCACTGTCCTGACTGGTGATTCCTATGAAACAGAACGACATGAGTTTTGTGACTTGCGCGCCCTATTCTTCAAGCTTCATCACAGCATAACCGGCGCATGTGAGGCTTCAACATTTCCTGGAGCGCACCCGGGAACATGCCGGACGGCCCTTGGACACCACTCAGATGCGAGATGACTCATTGAGACTCAAGATGGTTGTTTTGGAAATAGAACAGGGACCGGCGCACGGTCAAGGGCTGTCCTAACTTCGGACAAGGTAACGGTCAAAACTGTCCACGCCGTGGCTTTCTTACAGGCTGACTGTTCTCGTACCATGATTTGCGCGTGGGGCAGTAGAGGAGCTGAGAGAGTGTGCCGTGCTGCACGAGGATTTGGCAAACGTGATCAAGACAGGAAAGCCCTCCTGCTGACATTGTGTTGCACAACATTCTTGGCTCTCACGAAGCCCCGTGGCTGAGGACGGCGGACAGCCTGCACAGTACATGTGCACCTCTGGATTTGAAAGCCACTGGGCAAAATGGAAACTAACAGAGCCGGAGAGGCGCCAAGTTTCTGCTAAAATTCCTTGGGGCCGGACACATTTGCTTGTGCACCCCTTTTTGCACCATAACCACCGGCCACTTGTTTGCATTCTGACAAAGCAGGGTGTGTTGTCTGAGACGGTTATGTCCGGGCCGTAAATTCGGGAGGGAATGCCGTTATCTGCGTCAGCCAGTACCCTGCTCGTCGACATGTGATTGGGTCCCGTCTCTTTGGGCGCCTCCAAAAGCGGTTGGGCGCCCACATTAGGGCTGGGCGACAGCATCCGGATTGCTAATCTCTGGCCCCCAAAAGTCTCCAATTGGCTGGATCTACACGGCCTGCCGTTTCTTAGATGATGTGGTGTCGATGACGGGATCTCGCACTTTCTAACCCGAATTGCCCAGCAGCCCTGGCTGTTTGAGGTTTCTGAGTGTTGCACGGGGTGACTCCCAGGCCGAGCCTCACATCCATGCGCAGAATCCATTGTCAATACATCCGAGCATCATGTAAGCTGTGTAATGTCGCCTAACTCCCGAGGGTCTGCGGGTGGTGGTGGCCGGCCGCCTGCACCGTCTGCCGCAATGTCCACGTATCGCCGGATGGTGTTGTCGATCATCTTTGATATTTAATGTTCTCTACTTCCTACCCTTAAGATTCGTGTTTTTTGTCCATGCAGCATCCAACTACAACGTTTAACTTGTGTATATTGAGCAACTCGCCCTGCTCGATAACCTGCACACACCGGACATCCCTCTCAACCACCTAGTCGTCGGCAGCAAGGACATACGATCGGACTCAACATCAAGCAGGGTTGCCCATCTCGAGGCGTGGCTGCCAGTGTCAATAGTGACAAAAGGATTAATATCGGGACAATATCAACCCAAGACTCTAGACCATGACGTCGACACATACCTTGGGTGATGGCTCAAAGCCTAACCAAACCTCAACAACATCAGGATACCTGGATGTTAAAGGCGAGCAAAGTGACTTCGAGCAGGCTTCAACGCGAGCTCCGTCAACAGCCCCGGACGTTGCTAGTGACTACGATGAGAAGAAGGATGGCGCCGGCAATATCACAGATGAGGAGAAGGGGGAAACACGGCCCACAGTCTCCGAACCGACTGCATCCAGCCCCGCCGAGTATCCGACTGGAGCAAGGCTGGTGTTCATTGTTATCGCCCTGGTCCTCAGTGTTTTCTTAGTCTCACTTGATATGGTACGTTTCACTGTGATCGCAGCACAGATTGCCCTTGCCCAGTGTACGCATCGACTGACACAACACTCCCCAGACCATCGTGGCCACAGCCATCCCGAAAATCACAGACGAATTTGGCGGTCTTGACGACGTCTCGTGGTACAGCTCCGCGTTTTTCATGACCCTCGGCGGCTTCCAGTCGGCATGGGGCAAGGCCTACAAGTACTTCCCGCTCAAGACCAGCTTCCTGCTCTCCATCTTCATCTTCGAGCTCGGCTCCCTGATCTGCGGCGTCGCGCCCACCAGCGAGGCTCTCATCGTCGGCAGGGCCATTGCAGGAGTCGGCGCTGCCGGCATCGCCACCGGCGCCTACACGATCATCGCGTTCTCGGCCGAGCCCAGCAAGAGGCCCATGTTCACCGGTATCGTCGGCGCGAGCTACGGTATCGCGTCTGTCGTCGGGCCCCTTATTGGCGGTGCCTTCGCCGATAAGGTGACATGGCGCTGGTGCTTCTACATCAACCTGCCCATCGGCGGCCTCTCCGGCCTGATCATCCTGCTCTTCTTCACCACCCCGAGCGCAGCCAAGCCCGTCGTTGCTCCCCTGCGCGAGAAGCTCCTGCAGATGGACATTGTCGGCGTCGTACTTATCATGGGTGCCGTTATCAGTTACATCCTTGCCCTTCAGTATGGTGGCACTTCGCACGCCTGGGACTCATCCGTCGTGGTTGGCCTCCTTGTGGGGTTCGTGGCTATCGCCGGCGTCTTTGCCGCGTGGGAGTGGTTCCAGAACGACCGGGCCATGATGCCTCGCCGCCTCATCGGCAACAGAGTGTACCTCGTGTCGTCTCTCTTCGCATTCTTCTTCGCAGGAGCTTACTTCTTGATCATCTACTACCTGCCCATCTACTTCCAGAGCATCGACAATGTCAGCCCTACAGACAGCGGCGTCCGGAACCTGCCTCTGATCCTGGCCGTCACGGTCTCCACCGTCGTCAGCGGTGGCCTCATCTCAAAGACCGGGCTCGCAACCCCCGTCGCAGTCTTCGGCGCTGCTGTGGCCACAGTTGCGGCAGGGTTGATGTACACCTTTGACATTGGCACTCCCTCAGGAAAATGGATCGGATACCAGATCCTGGGAGGCGTCGGTTGGGGGCTGGCCTTCCAGGTCCCGATCATCATGGGGCAGGCTTCCGCCCCGGCCGAGGACCTGGCCGAGGTGACTGCCATCATCCTCTTCTTCCAGACCGTTGGTGGTGCATTCCTCGTCTCAGCCTCTCAGACTGCGTTTGTGAACGTGCTGATCAAGACGATCCCCTACTCGGCACCGGGTGTGGACCCCTTGATGCTCATCGCAACTGGCGCGACCGAGCTGAGGAGGGTGTTCACGCCAGAGGAGCTGCCTGGGATACTGGTGGCCTACATGCATGGGCTCAAGATCTCATTTGCGGTCGCTCTTGGCTCGACCGCCATGGCATTTATTATCGTGCTGTTCTCAAAGTGGAAGAGGTTGAACCCGGCAGCTATCACTGGAGCACCAGCTGCGTAATTAGAAGACATTCTCTTGTTTGATGATTAGAATTGAATGGACCACGTGGCGCGGAGTTTGGGAAGACTGGCGGTTGTTAACCTTTTCTACTGTTTGACATATTTCTTAGTGGATCTGTAAATGACGAGCTTGATAGACATAATAACCACACCCATCCCTTCTAATTACCGTCTCACTTGCAGTGATTTTGACATGACCTTGAAAAAGGCCTCGTTGCTAGGAATTGAGACCCTCTGAGACTGGAGAAGCATCCTTATCAGTAAGCAGTCATGTTTGCGATCATGGAAAATGGCTAATGTTGCCAGGCTGGGAGCACGTTTGCAGAAACGTTTGCAGAAACGTTTGCAGAAACGTTTGCAGAAACGTTTGCAAACCTACCGGCTGCGTGCAAACAAGTACTGAGGAGGCATATCCTGCCAGTGAGTGTTAACTAAGAAACGCGGTCTAGTACCGAATCCTTACCCTCTTACCTAAGACCACTGTTTCATTCTGAGGTGAAGTTCGTGAGGTGAAAAGTTCCAATGCATGTTATTTCAAGTGTAACAACTGATCACTGGTGCAACGGTGAATGGTTCGCACAGCCATAAAACACTTGAACTTTTTCTCCTTCCCTTCGTCTCTGTCTTCCACTCTTCCAACTTGCGAACATTTTTTTGGTTGTCCCTCAGCTTGTCATGAACCACCACATCCGTACCACCTACAACCCAACAGAACGCGAGTCCAAACATTCAAGATGCGATCCTTGATCGCCTTCCTTACCTCCGTGGTAATGGCGCTGGCCATCAACCTCTGCTCTGCGACACCTCTCGCCAGGCCCGACCGGGGCATCTCCCTCGTTGCAGGCGGCCTGAGCGATACCATCCCCCTCAACATCACCGGCATCCCGACCAACACTTCCACCGACAGCCTAGATCCTATCAGGACTTCGAACAAGTGCTACAACTGGGACACCAGCGAGAAGTGGAAGGACGTCGGAGGGCAGTACTCCCAGTTCGTCAAACAGTCTGTCTACGATCTCTGTCAGCTGATTTCCCGTGACGGCTGGAAGGGGTTTCCTGCTGGAAACACGGGACGTAATAGCCCACCAACGATATAAAATGATCCCGATGTGGTGTCTTTCAAGGTTTAAGCGATTCTAACAGATGTCTACGCACAGATCGCACACTGCAAGGAGGTCCGCAAGAAGACACAAGGGAAGAGATACGACCGCAGCATCGTCATAGCTCTTCGGTACAAAGGCCCTCAGTTGAAGTTCGACAGGATCACCGCGGGATACTGCAATGAGCGTATGGCGAAGCCGCTGGATTGCGGAGCTGGTGGCGAATTTGACCTGCAGGTCGACAACCCAAATCTGCCGTTCCCTTGGGTCTCGGACCGGTGGGAGGTTTTGGCGGACCCTAATAGGGGCGACTGCCGGTCAAACGGGTACAGAAGCGACATTCAATGAGCGGAACAGAGCGTGTGAGTTTTTGATTCTTGTGGCAGTGGTTAGGATGGTTTACGACATGGCCTAGCCGGGTCACACATAGACACTTGGGCAACCATAACTACTCTCATGAGCTGCCTAGGGTAGAGATGTTCCGTACGAATTAAATCGGAGCTTACAATGAATTGCAGTATCCTGGCGTTCGGGTGTGATGCCTCCAGGTTCTTGACGGGGACTGATGGCCAGTAGTCATGCACTATGGCGCCTTGGACACCTGTGAAATGGATCAACAGCACTCTCTCTCTACATAATATTATCTTGTCCGGGAAAGGTTCCCGCTCCAAGATACTCAGGGATGGTCCGAAGGGTTCACAGAGGATGCCGAGGCCCACAGTCTGGAAGATTCCACCCCCCTGAAAACAACCTCGAAAGTCGTTTGGAATCCTCACAAGTGTTCTCAAGTACTCCAAGCCGCTGAGAAGAAGACTGCA
Organism: Diaporthe longicolla; assembly: GCA_000800745.1. Classification (NCBI taxonomy): domain Eukaryota; kingdom Fungi; phylum Ascomycota; class Sordariomycetes; order Diaporthales; family Diaporthaceae; genus Diaporthe; species Diaporthe longicolla. The sequence continues at coordinate 32,703 of JUJX01000095.1, forward strand.
CCACCTTCTCCCCGATCTCCACAAAGCCATGGCTCAGCTCAACCCTATCCATCCCAATTTGGCTTCTTATTCGGGCAGTGATCTAGCTCGTAATTTCGTCGGACAGGGGTTGTGAATAGGTCGGCTCCTGATCGTACGGCACGGAAGCCTCTAGTCCCGGGTGCGTGTTGATCGTACGGCACGGCAGCCTTCAGTCCCGGGTGCGTGTTGACTCCGCCGCAATTACTGAGTTGAATCCATTCAAAATGACAGCATTTGCTTTTGCGCCGACCTTATTTGTTGACGGGACTCTCCAGCTTATTTTCTATGGCCGTTACGGTGCCGGCCAATAAGGATTGACACGCCTTTACTCAGCCTCTCATATCTCGTCCGGTCCCAACTGGCACTATCTTCGGTATTGCTCATCTGACCATACACGATCAACATGGCTCCTGAAAAGAAGCCCGAGTATGAATTCGGTGGCCCGTAAGTCATGCCCAACTCCAACACCATCAACCTACAGCTCACAAAACCGCACAGCCCGGGTGCCACCGCCATCGTGCTCGGCCTCCCTATCCTCCTCAACGTCTTCTATCTCGGCTGCAACGGCGTCTCGGGATGCCCAGCCCCAGCCCTGCTGCAGCCGAGCACGCTGACCTGGGAGACTCTCAAGTCCCAGATCCCCTGGCCCGAGGAAGGCATATGGGGATTCGCCAGCTGGGAGGCCACGGGCTGGACACTTCTATACTACCTACTGAGCCTGGTCCTCTACCGAGTGCTGCCCGCCGACGAGGTCTACGGGACAAAGCTCCGGGAGTCGGGCCGGCCCCTGCTGTACCGCTTCAACGCCTTCAGCGCCACGGTTGTCCAGCTGGCGGCCTGCGCGGCGGGCACGTACATGTGCGGGGCCGACTGGGCGGTGTGGACCTTCATCGCGGACAACTACCTGCAGCTCCTCACGGCCAACATCATCCTCGCGTACGCCATCTCGGCCTACGTCTACGCCCGGAGCTTCGAGGTGAGGAGCGGGAACGGCGAGCTGCGGGAGCTCGCCGCGGGCGGGCACACGGGCAGCCCCATTTACGACTTTTATATCGGGCGCGAGCTGAACCCGCGCGCCACCCTGCCCCCGTTCGGCGAGGTCGACCTCAAGGCATGGCTCGAGATGCGGCCCGGCCTCACGGGGTGGGTCCTACTCGACCTGGCCTTTGTCGCGCAGCAGTACCGCACGTACGGCACCCTCTCGGACAGCATGGTCGTCACGGCGGCGGTGCAGACCTTCTACGTCCTGTACGGGCAGCACGCGGAGCAGCGGCTGCTGCAGATGATGGACATCATCACCGACGGGCTGGGGTTCATGCTGGCCTTTGGGGACATCGTGTGGGTGCCCTTCTTGTACTCGGCGCAGTGCCGCTACCTGGCCACGCACCCGGTGCGCCTGGGGTGGGCGGGGCTGTGCGCGGCGGGCGTCGTCTTCGCGCTGGGCCTGTACGTCTTCCGGGCGTCGAACCTGCAAAAGAGCGTCTTCAGGAGCAACCCGGAGGACCCGTCCGTGAGGGGCATGTCGTACATCCAGACCAGGCGGGGCACGCGCCTGCTGGCCGGCGGGTGGTGGGGCGCGAGCCGGCACATCAACTATTTTGGGGACTGGCTCCAGGCGCTGCCCTTCAGTCTTCCCACCGGCGCCGCGGGATACGTCATCCTGCCTGCAGGAGGTGGTGCTGCTGTCGCTGCTGCTGCTGCTGCTGGCGCCGGCGGCGAGTCGGCTAGCGTCATGCTCGATGGCCGACAAGTCATCCAGGGTGCCGCCAGAGGCTGGGGCATGGTGTTCACGTACTTTTACGTCTTGTACTTTGCCATCCTGCTCATCCACCGCGAGAGGAGGGACGACAAGGCTTGCTCGGAGAAGTACGGCGAGGATTGGGACAAGTACAGGAGGATGGTGAGGTGGCGGATCCTGCCGTATGTGTACTGACCAAACATATACGTGTAACTATATCCGGGCCGGGATGACGATGTAGACAGTCAGGCAGCCTCTCTGTCGGTCTGGCTGGCTGGCTGGCTGGCTACCCGTCGGTTCATGCATGGTGGCGACAAGGACCCAGGACCGAGAAGCCCGGACCGGTTCGCACCAGGAAGCAAGAGCAGTGCGGAGAAATAGAGGAGTGAGTAAGATGGTAAACTGGGTCGGGTCACATAACGGGCCAGCAGAGACTGCAGCGAAGCGCGGTGCATTGCATTGCATTCGCGTCGGAGCCCACCAGAAATCCATCTGATGCCGTCATGGCAGGAAATACTACACGGCAGAGTCATATCTTAGCGTAGCAGTCATTGATCAGTCATATAGTCCAACAGGATACCCAGCCATCGTCGTCTCCTCCTCAGCTCCTCAGGCCGGACTGCAGTGCAGTAGTGTGGCAGAGGAAGCATGCACGATGCGGTTTGGCTGGATCCCTGTGGTGCTCCAGCTCACCGTCTCTTGTCAAACGTGCACGCTGGCAGGATCCACTGCTCCACCAGGCCCAGTATTACCCGGCGCGTGTGCCATAGAAAAAAAAAGTGAGAAAAAAGAGAGAGGCTGTCGGCAGCCCTGCCCATATGCCTGCGGGCTGCAGCTGTACATAGTAAGCAGCTCCTCTCGCACGAGGGACGGGGCAGCACCGGGGTGGATGGGCAGGGGGGGGCAGGGGCCAGCAGGGGCACAGAGGAGCGTTCTTGGGGTGTTCTCGGAGGACAGGGAACCTTCTTGGGAGGCGAAAAACTCTGCAAGCTCCCGGATATACTCCACTCTTGCGCCAACCAAAAATTGCATCTGTCAATTTGCAGCAATTTGAATGGCCATGGACAGGGGACCCTGCTCACCGTCTCACTGAATTTCAATTGAATTTCAACCCCCGTTCCGCCGTTGCCAGCAGCCCCCGTCGTCCCGCCCCCGGTCCAGGAGGTGTGAGTGAGAGAGTGTGTGACTCTTTCTTTGTTCAACCGGGTCGACTCGAGTGGCGCCGGGGGCTATTTGGGGCTATCCTCGACTTCTCATTGCTTGTCCGTGAGGGAGTGTGAAACAGCATCACCGCCCCGGGAGCGCCAAAATGGTGCCCGCCGTGCATTTGGTGCTGTCATTGCCTTGATTGCCAATCTTGACAGGCCTTCACCGAGTCGCCAGCGGATCCCTCGACTCGGTACAGACCTCCAGAACAGGGCATCATTTCATGGCAATGTGAAGATCGCACGTGCCCACGCTCCACCCTCGCTCCAGCGAGGCTCCACAGCTGGCCCCGTTCTGCACACGCGAGCTGGCCCTGCTGGCCCAGAACCGCTGGCTCTACCGCCCCATCCTGAGGCTTTCGCAAGCTCCGTCTGCCTCCAGTCACCGCCAGGGTGGTTCGGTGGTTCGTCCGGGGTGTAAAAAAAAATTATTGAGGACATGGGGACATGCGGACATGGGAAAGCCACAGGCAGACATGGGCAGCACAGACGCCAGTTGTTCATGATTCACGGATATATAACCGCAGGGTGTCATGGTCGAGGAGGTCGAGTCCTCGGCCCTTCCATTGTTCACTATCTTGGCGCATTTGACTTGTTTTCTACCTTGTATTTCCGTCTAGGCCTGTTTCTTGTCTGTCTTATTTCAATATCACGACGGACCTATCTCACCACACATCCATCCCATATCGCCAACGAACCGCGTCCACGACCACGATAACGATTACCATCCGGCCGAAACTTGAACCCGCCGAAACATCGACGGAACAAGGGGCTATCACACAAAGTCCTCATCTCATCTCACACATCACATATTCAAAATGTTCGGCCGATCGAGAAAGGCGAGTGTCTCGCAGAGCACCACGAAATCGAAGCCCCCTTCGACAGCAGCGACACGGGACTCGGGCGTCTCCAAGCGTCGACCTTCTACTGCCTCCGTTTCCCGCCGCCGACCATCATGCTCCGCTCAGAACCTGGTGGACCCTTCTGGAAAGTGGGTATCCCCTTTGAGGCTCAACTGCATGCATACACATGGCATGGCTTCACATGGATGCTAACATGGTCTGCTAATAGCAACTCTCCCATCATCACCCTGGTTGTCGGCCGTGAGGCCCGCATCTTCGCCGCCCATGAGGAGGTCCTGATGAAGTCACCCGTCCTGGCTGCTGCTCTCCGCTCGCAGTACATGGAGCCCACCGGCAAGCGCATCACCCTGCCGGACGAGGAGCCCGAGGTCCTCTCCCCCATCCTCGAGTACCTGTACAAGGGCGACTACTCCCCCCGCCTGGTCCACAACAAGCGCCGCGACACATGGGAGATCGAGAGCAACGACGAGGCCACCATCTTCCACCAGGCCACCGGGGCCGAGATCCTCAAGGACACCGTCATCTACTGTGCCGCCGAGAAGTACAAGCTGGATGAGCTGAAGCGCATCGCTCTGCGCAAGCAGGGGCTCCGTAAGTTCCCTCACCAGCCCGCCCGCCCGCCCATCAGTCACATATTCCAGCGCGCTCTCCTTACACTTCCTTACTGACATCAGGCCCACTAGGCACCGGCATCCCCTGTGGCATCATCCTGTCCTCGGCCCGCTTCGCCTACGCCAACACCTCCGACTCGGACTCCAAGCTGAGGGCTCACTACCTCGCCCTCATCATCCGCAGCCGCTCCACCTTCAAGCGCAGCGGCACCATGCAGCAGGAGATGTTCAACGGCGGCTCCCAGCTCTTCTTCGACCTGTTTGTCGCCCTGGCCAACCACGTCGACGACATCCAGAGCCCCCGCGGCACTCCTCGCAGCGGCACCCCCAAGAACGGCTTCTTCTAAAAAAGAAGCCCTCGTGCCTCATCAGTGATTCCCATCACTACCTTGCTTTTCCTGTTCGCGGCTCTTCCATCCGCGCTCTCCTCTCATCATCAGTGTTCAGCTTTTTTCCTCTCCGTGTGCTGGAAATACCCCTCTAACGCATCTTGTCTCGTCTTCTCATCATCTCTGCATTGATCTTTTTCCTCTCATCTCTCATCGTCTTTTCCTACATCTGTAAACGCTGTTCATGCTCTTTATGCTTCAAGTTTTGGATGATTTTTATCTGGTCTGCTTCCACCTGTGTCTTGCTTTCTTGCTTCTGCCTCGCGGGTTTACGGCACTGCTTGATGGATCTCGGGGCATCTAACAGGCGTTTCTGCTTTTCTCATCATTGGTCTGCGGCATCATACCACATACCCTTATACCCAGTCGTTCGCAAAATTTTTCTGGCAAACTTTTTCTTTTCTTTCGCGATCTAGACTTGTTCAAAAGACAACTGTATCACCACCTTTTCACACAAACTTGGGTCGGCGGGGACCGGGGGGGGCTGGGAAAAAGACTTCTGGTTGGTCGCTTGACCTCTTCTTCTCTTTTTCACGAAGCACGGTTTTACGAATGGGATTTTTGGACGACCACAAAAAATACGGGAGGGTTCTTTCTTTTCTTTTCTTTTTTTTCGGGGGAGAGCTACGTGGATCACATGTAATAATAATGATACCCTTTCATGCCACTAGCTAGAGAAGGCGGCGCTCCGGTAGCGAGCCTGTGTGTTGGAATCTACTGCGTTTTCCTTGCAAACCATCTGGCCATCTACGTTTCCATGTGCACGTGAACTTGATTACCTAGGCAGCGTCTCAATCGCCTCTGGACCTTACCACCACTTTGTGAATGCTGTGTCATACAGGTGAATACGATGACAGGCCTCCCGTATCCAAGGTGTCCATGGCCCAATAGAGGTTGACCGAATGGGCGACGCCCGGGATGGCAGACTGGTCGGCCAAGGATCCGGGGGTCACCAAGGCGCCAAGGTGAACTCGAGGGTTCGCGAAGTCCCGGAACAGAACAGACGGTGGCAAACCAGACCCTCCTCGCCTCGGTGAGTCTCGGTCAGCACCGCGTGGCAAGCAGGCCCCCCTCGAGTCCCCTGAGTCCCTGAGGAGCCAGGGCTCCGGGGGGCCCCTATATCCCCAACCAAAAGAAGCAACGACCCCCAGCAGTCAATCATTCGGAAAAAGATATTCAGTCAGTCAAGTCCCCTTTCTCATTTCAAAACTTTTACACAATCCATGTCGGGCTCAAGATTGTGCGCCCGTTGAGAACCTTGGGATTGTTCCCGGCTTCCGGGTCCGGGGACCCTTCCCGGTGCGGTTTCACCCCGGACCCTTGCACGCGGTCATCCCGAGCGTGCGTTCAATGATCTGCAAGTTGATTAGTGCGTCCCAGGTGAGGTAATCGATAACCAGGGCCCGCCAGGGGTGAGGGCTGGAGTCCCCCTTCACCGAGGCTTGTCGAGGTGTGAATGAGTCGATCCGTGAGGGTTGTTGGGGATGACTAAATACTGAGGAATCTTTTTTTTTCCGTGTCCACAGGTGTGGTGCGTGCGTGCGTGCCCGTGAATTTCTATCGAATTCAGTTTCCAGGTGCCCCGGTTGGATCACGAGAAGTATCCGGACCATCCGCGCTCACAAGCGAGGGCACAAGCGAAGCACGCACGCGTGCACACGCCCCGTCGCCTCTGCGGAAGCAGGGAAGACACCGTTCCCAGGCCCCAGTCAGCCCAGCCGGTCCTCTTCCCCACGCGCCACTGATGCAAGAGAACACACAAGAGAAGAAAAAAAAGTCCGTGTCACCGCTGCCACGACAACCCATGTCAGGGGCCCACAACCTTGCATGAACCCACCGTACTGTAGTGTAAGCTCAGAAAGGGTCCACACACCTCGGTGGGGCCCGTCGGGGAACTCTGCTGTTGTCTCCCGCCGGGCAAAGGCGCCGAATATCTTTTTGTGGGACCCTGATTCCGTATTCCGACTTCCTTTTTAGACGAGCCTGAGCCTCGGGCCGTGTGGTATTCGAGGGAACACTCCGTCACCTCCAAAGCGGCAATACGACCGCGATCCCAGGCAGGCCACAACGATGAGGCGTCCCCCCTGCTGCCGTGCACGAAAATTTTCAGCTGCCCTCAAATTTCACGGACCACACAGTAAGGTATGGCAATAAGCAACGTTAATGAAAGATCGCCATCTCTGCCAGATTGTTCACAAGTACATCGCCACCGGGAGGCAGCCTCTAGCCTCCTACCTATGCACATGCAAGGCTGCCAGGCTGTGCAGGGTGTATACGCCGTGCAGGCTGAGGAAATTGAGGCCAAGACTGTCACGGTCAATCACACCAGTTGACTTCCTGGCCGCCCGGCGGGCAGGCAGACACACCCTTCGCCTCCGTTGCCTCCCGCACACGCCTTAGACAGAACTGTGCCGGCCAGACAAGCTTCACAGCCACCCGTTGGGCCGCAAGATGTCTTGTGCTTGAGTCATCGCGGCTGTACCACGGCTGTACCTCGGCAGGGATCAATGTGAAGCAGGGCTGACTGACTATATTGGCTTCTAGTCAGTGCCTTCTTTAAACATGACGACCAAACGCGTGGCTTCCCGGGAAGGACCGAGATCTTCGTTTTCTGTGATTGCAGCCTGGGCTGCTGTGTATTGACCAGCACGTATTGCGTACAGCAGGGGCCTTGTGAGGTAGTTGATTTCAACGCGGCAAAGACAGTTACCACACCTGGGCATTCTTGGGCTGACAGCAATGTACTATTCGTATTCGTGAACCTTTCTCTGTCAATACGATGCTGGTCAACAGTCTAAAGCTACAAACTTTACTCCGGTGTCCACGTGAGGCCGAGGCAGCTGTAGGTATAGACTATTTGCATTTGTATTATTCAAGTTTCCTCATTCGTAACTACAAGAACCACTCCGTATGGACAAGGGACAATGCATCTGTTCAGATACTTTGCGAGCTGGTTTCCTTCCTATCCCGTATACTTCCGAAGCCATACACGGCGCCTTCATTTGGTTTTAAACACACAACGACCCAGCTTTTAAAAAAGACATTGCCGATAATAGTGGTTAAAGTACGATAGTAGTTACTTAAGTAAAGACAATAGGCATCCGCATGCATGCCAGTGGTTTTTGACAGTAACTTCATAATATTCTGCAGGACGGTGCTCTCTCAGACGCCATAATTCCGCAGCTGTAGACATGATGAGCCGCCTGTGTCTTACTCACGGTTCAACTTAGTAACCCCTTGACACTATCAAGTGACCAGGTCATGTCTTGTGGGATAGCCTCCAATACCATAGCTTGCTGTGGAGAGACTCCTTTTTAGGAAGATACAAAAGAACAAGGCAGAATAAGCTAAGAGGAGCATGTGATTATCAGCCTTTTCGTGATCATTGACAATGCGTTTATACTACTGTAAAAGTTTACTCACTATGCCCACATCCCATCTCCTTGCCAGATCAGGCGTTTTGATACCTTGAGAAAGATGATGGCCATTTAACGAGCATAATTCAGTTTCTTTCCATCTCGGCTTCTTCTCATTTCAGGACTGACTGAAAGGCGATCCGTGTGCGTACATCATGATGTTAACTCGTAATGTTTGTCATTTGCATTGATTCTTTGGGGAAAATGTGAACCCATTCTATATGTTTATTTGTCCATGTTTAAACAAACTCATAATATTGCTACACTTGTTTCACTGAGCCGAATACCTGCGCACAAAGGCCGGGATCGTGCACGAAACAATATTCCTATGAGCTACTTGCTAAGTCCACCCTCCCTTATCTCGAAGTCTCGATCACTACCCTGGGGTAGTAGGGCTGACACCACGTCGCCTCCAGCCTCGTCCTGTTTCTCGAGCCACACTCCGCCTAACGTAATCCAGACACCGAGAGAGATCGACTCACTGCTGTCTCAGCCTCGCAAAGACCTCCCCAAGCTTCCGATACCCAAGCGTAGGCGCCCAGGGCGGCATCTCCCTCGACCTCGGGTCCCCGTCGCGAAAAGTCTTGACCAGCGCAAAGCTAGCCAGATCGAGGTCAAACGCGCCCTCACCAGTAGGCATCGCAGGCATGGAGAACTCAAACGCGAACGCCCCGTCAACAACGCCAGACCCGTGGAGCAGGGTGAACTGCTCGTCCAGGTAGTCCGCCTGCTCCCGCTCGCAGCGGACCGGCACCACCCCGCCGGCGAACCGCGCAGACCCGTCCGGGTTGTGACCGACAACCACCGCGAAGCCCGCGTCGCCCAGCCTCCCCGCGCCCTCGTACTTGCAGCTCCCGAGCTCCAGGGCCACGATCTCCTTCCCCGCCGCGCGGTACCGGTCGAGCTTGGCGAGGTACTCGGCCGCGGGCTCGCCGTGCCGGCAAAAGTCCAGCCCGATGATGTCGAAGGGCGCCCAGTCGACGTCCTCCCACAGGCCGGCCGAGTACGTGATCCGGCCCCTGAACAAGGGCCTGACGGCGCCCGCGAGGTCCCCCAGGACCGTGTTGAGCAGCCCCGCCCTGCCCTCCTCGCCGCCCTGGAGGTGCTCCGCCAGCCACATGCCGCGCTCCATCCAGCCCGAGCCGGGGTAGATGCCCTCGCTGAAGATGGTCAGCTCGCACCCGACGACCAAAACGACATCGACCCCGTCGCGGCGCAGCCGCTCCGCGACCTGGGCCGCGTCCTCGAGGTACGTCCGCGTGGCGCCCGGGTCCGCGTGCATCAGCCACGGGTTGAAGAAGACGGCCAGCCCGTGGGCGTGGGCGAGCCGCGAGGCCTCCTCGAGCCGCGAGAGGTCCTCGCCCTCGACGCGTATCGACGTGGCGTTGAGCTCGTCCGCGATGCACGCGATGTCGTGGCGCGCCAGTTTGGGATCCCAGGCCGGCACGGAGAGGGCCTCGGGGCTGAACCTGAGGCCGACGTCGTAGACGACGCCGAGGTGCTTCATTGTGGTGTTTTTGGATCGTGCCAATAATTAATACGTTGCTCGCACGCGTGCATGTGCCGGGTGTGACAAATTTCCGGGGGTGAATTGGTCCTGCTTGCTGAGTTATATTGTCAGGCGACTGACTGCTTGCTGGCTTTCAAGTGCTTCATTAAATACATCAAGGTGGTGGGTGCATGTCTCTCTATTGACAACTGTTCGGGGCCGAGCCCGCCGAAGGCCGCGTCCGAAGTGGCCGCGCCGAAGTGGGTTTTGTGGAATCGTGTCAGAGTCCAGACACTTAGCTAATTTCTTAGGATCTGATTTACTAAACACTCGGGCATTTCAACCACTTATATGTAGGAAGAGGTTGGTGTATAAAGTCGGTTCCTAACCTAGAACTCTAAAGTGGCAGAGGGCATCTCGGAAGAGGGTGTGTTATGAAAGGTTATCTCATAGGAGGGTGTCCCATAGGAGTAACCTGTATATATCTGTCAAGAGGCTAGGAAGTTACTTTCCAGGACGCAACGAGATCATTCTTTAAAAAGCTGGGTGGTTAATACCAAGGGGGCTAGCAGGTTGTCTAATAGGACGATATGCCACGGGAAGGCATGCCATAGGTTGAGAAGTGGTACTATAGGAGGGCGTACTATGCTAGTAGGGGTGTCCCATGGGAGAGTAGCCCATACTAGTAGGTGGTGGGAGAGAGATGTACAATATACAGTAGCACCCGAGCAGAGGTCGTAGGACCCATCTAACCACAACTACCTAAAGATGAACTACAATATCCAGAGCCGTGAGCGAGTCTTAGGCACGTTGGTTCACAAGCGAAAAATCCTTCCAGCCTGACAGATGACTAGTCTCCCCAACACCAACCGCCAGCCACTCCACCAGCGTCCAAAACCAAGCAAAGCCAACCTAGAAAATACCCACCACCACAAATGAGGATTAAAACCCTTTACGACTAGTCTCACCTCATCCCAAAATCGATCAGAAAGCGCCTATCAATCCGAGGACAATGGACAACAGCACGCACAGCCAGCCGGACTCAGACAGGACATCCACACCACTAGAAATCCCAACCCTAGAAGAACAAGAAGCCATGAAAGAAGCCATAACAAAGATGCCAGAATCTGACCCCGAGTACTACATGAACACAATAATGCACCACCTCCACCGCCAGCAGCCGGGCCCGGACCCAAAGCCCAAAAAGGACCTATTCTTCTACGGGTAGTCGCTCATGGACCCCGCTGTCATCAATCCGAGCCATCACAGCCCAGAAGACGCCAGCGCCAGCGCCAACCGATGAACCAGAGGTAGTAGTAGTGCACAAGGCGTTGATCTACGGCTTCAGACTAAAGATGTGGGGGGACGTCTACCCGACTCTGATTCCTGGAGATTTCTCCAGGGATGTAGTCCATGGGGTGGGTGTATTGGCGAGCAGAGGATGACCGGCAACTAGGCTTGCTCCAGCGGTATGAGACGCACCGTTATAAGCTGGCACGGTGTTCTATCCATGTTGAGGAGGACGGGAGAGTTATTGATGATGGGCTGGTTTTTGTTTGGACTGGTGACCCGCGGAGTGCTGAGCTTGAGGACGGGGAGTTTTCACTGGAGAGATATCAGTTGTACTTTAAACCAGATGCGTTTAAACAGAAAGCTTAGGTAGGTAGCAACCCGTGAGATTTCGGTCCTGTAAATTCTTATACTGCTTTATCTATAAATAGAGGCAGATAACGGCTCAATCATATAGAAGCTTACAACAATTGGTTCTCACAAGGGGAGTATACGAGAGGCGACGCTCAAGCGCTACAAGGCAAGACAGTCCTAGCTTGTCATTTCAGGACAGCGATTTGACCTAACACCATCCAGCAACCACAGACCGGAGGCTTACCAGACACGAGAGCACAAGAGTATTTACATCAAGTACCCACTTGCTCCGGGCCTCGGCCAAGGGCACGCACGATAGGGCGGCAGCGAAAAATACCCACCCACCCTATCGTGGGGGTTGGCCGCCTTGTGGGCGTAACTCCAGTGTAATAATGAGAAGGCGACGATCGAATCTCGTCCGACTCCCTCTAAGCAACGGGCTCCAAGCATTCTGGCACTACCTGACAGGACAATATGGTAACCCTTGCTCAGCGCGGGCATCCGAGAACCAAGTTGGGGCAGCAAGTGAAATAGCACGCCTCCAACGAAACCCAGCCTTGCGGTTTGGGATTCGACACTCACAGGGGGGCGGCTGCACACGACCCACGTGACGAAATGTTATCTCGCCGCACGTTCTTTGTTGATTGCGGCCACCCTGGAGACTGGTGTGCCTTCACACATGCTACCACCACCATTCCAAACAAGCCAGAAGAGCACGCTGCTGCGAGGTGGAGTGGACCGTTGAGCGCACGGATGACGGGCCAACCCCCCTCGGGCGCCTCGAGAGGCCCGCTCGTTCAACGAAACGGTCCCGCCACCGGCTAACTACCGCCAACGACATATGGCACCAGGGGCGCTGCCCTCGCGGCGCCCGACCAGCAAGGAGAGCACGCCAACGCCGCCGCGGCATCGCGCACCAGGCAGGCCGGAAGGCTCACGACGACCGCCGCCTAGCCACCATGACCTCGGGGCCCATGCCTTTGCCCTCGGCGAGGACGCCGGCCTTGCGCAGCGTCGCGACCGTCTTCTCAGCCACGCGCAGGTCGACGCCCTCGGTACGCGTGGGGAACCTAACAGTCTTGAGCCACTCCCTGGCGTCCTCCTCGGAGTAATCGAGCTCGGAGCTGATGTAGGCCACGGCCTCGTCGTGGTGCTCATTAAAGTGGCGGATCCCCTCGTCGAGCTTCCCAAATAGGTCGTGCAGCCTGAGGTCGAGCTGCTGGCCGTCGTCGCGGATTAGTCTTGTGTTGGCGACGATCTTCCAGCTGCTCCAGGGGGTGTAGATCTCGCCGACGCGGCGGATCTCGCCCGAGTCGTAGTAGCGCTTCGAGGTGAAGTGCTCCCACATGAAGAAGTCTGCGTCGCCCGCGTTGACTGCCCTGCGCAGGTTCTCGAATGTGTTGAGGATGACGAAGTCGGAGTAGGGTGAGGACTGGGACGAGGAGGAGGATTCGGTGGTGGTGGGTTTCTGCAGCCAGCCCTGCTGGTCCGCGAGGACGAAGCCCATGACGTAGGAGCCGGAGCCGAGGCGGGAGACGCCGATCTTGCGGCCGCTGAGGGAGTCGATGCTGGTGATGTCGGGGCGGGCTGCGCCTGTGGATACGGCCCAGCCTGTGTCGGGGGCGAGTCATACGTGATCAGCCTCTGCTGGTCATCTTCGTCACATGTCAACTAGTAGAGGATATAGTGTTTGACGTACACAATGGCGTCTCGACGTAGGTGCCGACGAGTCGGTAGCCACCGTCACCCTCGACGTCCTCCTTGCCCAGGCCGGCGACCCACCCCTCGGTCAGGCCAATGCCGACATCGATCTCGTTGGACCGCAGGGCCGTGATCATGTGGCCAGTGCCCGAGGGGAAGGGGATCAGCTGGGCGTCGAGGCCAAAGTGCTTGCTGGCGAAGTGGATCGGCGTCGAAAAGTGCTCGGGCACGTAGCCGACGCGCAGCGGGGCGGATGCCATGGCGAGTGCGGATGTGGATGGTTTGGCAGTTGGTTTGCAGGTGTGCAGATGTACGTGGGTGGGTATGGGGACGGATGCGCGGATGGCGGATGACGGATGTTGTTGTCGTACACGAGTTGGTGGTGATGTGCAGGTCGTTTTGTCTCGGCAGAAGATTCGGTCGAGGAATTCAAGAGCTCCAAAAGCTTAATCAGGTACGGGAGGAGGGGCAGAGGGGTAGCTCCCCGCAGGGCTCTGCAGCATAGTAGGGATGACCCCTGCCCATGGTCCAGGGCAGCTCTGCAGCCACAGGCGCCATGACGCCGACATTTCTAGTGCTGTGCAGTACAAGGCTTGGGTAGCCCCAGCCTTGTGTACCTCTGTACCGCGCAGCATTTGCTGTGCTCAATATACTGTATGTACTATATCTACCAGTAGAGGTACTTATATTGGGCAGTCACGATACTGCGTTCATTTCACTCGCAATGGTTCCATTTCTTTGATAGTGTTCTATTGATCAACTCGTATTTCTTCCTCCCTGATCCTAGCACCTGCTGGCAATACACACAAGCATCTGTCTCTGAGGAGGTGGGTGGTCTCTAGTATGACACCCAGTCCTCCCCAGCATACCAGGTAAATAGGCAAGACGCCAAGATGACTTATTATTCCCATGGACCACCAGCAAACTTGTGCATCCCGATAACGACATTCTCCACTTCCTCCTCGTAATAACACCAAGGTGAATGGCAACAGATCTTCATTTTGCACAGTCTCTTAGATTCAAGCTTGTCGAAGCGCCCCAAAAAGTCCATCTTCATCGCCTCACATGGCACATCATAACACGTGTCCTCTCCGTAAATCCCCACACATGCCAGAAACCGGTAGAACGTCTTCGCCATCTGCTGTATCTCCGAGTCGGTCCTCGTCACGGCGTCCCCGAATATAATGAAGCAACAGAAGGCACAATAGCAGCTCCCCAGATCGTCGAGTGGCACCCTCTCGTCATTCTCCATAAACTCCATCACCTGCCCATGGACTGACAGGACTCGCATAAAGTCCTCGGCCTCGAGGAGACCCTGCATCAGCCTGACCTGGTCTCCTACCCCAGCTTTGGCGTACTGGTCCCAGTCGTGGATGAACCTAAGCTGGACATGCCGGTAAAACCCTGGAGGCCACGGGTCCAGTTCTAGGCTGGTCCTGTCCTCGTCCAAATTGACTCTCCTTGGCGCGGCTCGGCCATCGTGCAAATCCCTCAGCCAGTCCGCCAGTGACGAGCGCCTGCGTTTCTCATCCTCGTCTTCTGCGGACCTGTCGATATGGTTCTCCCAGAGTCGCAGCATACAACCATCGACAAAGAAGGTGCCCAGTGTAGCTGCAGTCACACAGGCAAGAACCCTCTTCTTATATCCAAGGTAGGTGGCATAGTATACTCGTGATGAGACAACGAGTGATATCAGGTCTTTATAGTTAGAGACTTGCTCGAGCACGGCGAGCTGTAACTCGGTTGGGAGGAGCTCCATGGTATAAGTTGTGTGGGGTATGTGTGTGTGTGTGTGTTTCGTCCTCTTGGACTTGAGCTTTCTAGATGAAATAGAAGTAGTAAAGTGTAGTCACCTTACCAGAAGTGTGCACTGGTTTACCCGACTGCGGATGTTCTCAAGGGACGAGGGCTGTAGTGGATGGTTCTGTGTCTGAGCACTCGAGCAGGCCCACAACCATAGTAGGGACATGGTGGTTTTATACAAGTCTCTAATCATTTCGGGCAATTAATGTTCGTAGCACATATTAGCGAGGGCTATTTTGAAATAGTGCTTGACGGCTTCAGACGAGTGGCTTTTTCCGGCCATTACTTGAGCTAGACTGCTTCGCCGGCTCAAGTGCTGTTAGCCCTCGGGCTACTGGTGCCGACCATCAACGGCGCTATCAGGAGCGATACTTCTTAGCCTCGTCTACCTAGGTATGCGGCACAAGGCTGAGGCCACGTGCCCGTAGACAGACAAACTGTATTACTTTTATATAGTTAATGGCTTTGTATCTTTTTTTTTTGAGCGCTAGGTCTTGAGCGTTCACCATTGCATGAAGGCACCACATACATTTTATATGTATGGGGGATTGGAAACGCAACCGCTTGTTATCGCCATCATCTGTTCACAGTTATGGCAGTTACTCGGCATCGCCACCCAGCACGATGATCCAGAGCTAATTTCCCAGGAGTCTTCACGGATTCACTCCAAGAAACCCCGGATGGAACGTTGTAGGCCCCCTCAGCTTATATAACCTTGTCGGCTACTGCCACAATAGGCGTCCCTTCAATATTGTACCCCCCAGAAAGGCCGAAAAGCCCGGGGCTGGAGTTGGCATCGGCGTCAAAGATCTATGCCAAGTCCCTGGCGCAAAAACATTCATTATGCTCCAATCTAATACATTGCATCACTCAAGCACGGTCTATGTAGACAACGTGGCACCATCACAAGCCTACTCTTAAGAGAGTGTCAGTTACATCTGAGGGGGACGGACAGCCTGAGGCCTGGACACTCTCGTGTGCTATTTTACAGCGCCCACAATGCAAGGGCCTTGATGAACTTTTACATTCAACACCTGCGACAGGATTAACGGCCCCTCGCGAGCCAGCTCGCCGCTGCCTGGGACAGTAGGGCTTGTCGAGCCTCGCCCGGCACGCTGAAAATCTATTGTATATTTGAGTATGGAATACATGCATTTGTGAATATGCCAACAGGGCTTGGCATCTATTTCGTGATAGGTGAGGCATACTCACCCTAATAACCTGGAGTGGCGGGGCTTGCAGACGAAACACAACAAATGTAGATCCCCTACCTTTATTGCTGTTCGAGGTACTCAGCTGCCCCAACAGGTCTCGCCCAATGATCAAGAGACACATGTCATTTACGAAGACAGTGGCACATGCCATTGCACGGTCGCTGAGAGTCTGGAGGCCTCAGCCAGGCAGCCGTGTGATGCATAACTGGTTCTGGTTCCGAAGCCATACGAATGTGATGCATAAAAACCAACCTGATGCTCATCGGGCTGCGCGGCGGTCTGTCCATGCTGTCTCTGTCTTCTTCATTGATACCAGTTAATTATCGAACTGATTCAATGTTTTATTGTGTTCTAAAGACTCAATAATTAAACTTCTAGTTTGGGAACCAAGTAGCGACAACTTTTCTCGTGCCTGTTCGGTTCCAAGTGTCCACTTGTCTCAAGTCTCGACCCCTTCCACGCTCGAATAACCGGAGTCCCGTTATACGATGCAGGACGATACGGGTGTAAGCACATCACCCCTAGCACTCGATGACCTCGAAAAGGCCAAAGGGCTTTGGAGGTTCCAGATACAACGAAGGAAAGCTGCAACATGGGCCCATCGAGAACTTGTGTTCTTGGTATACGACGACACCGACGACAAGAATACTCAGACGCAGGAAGGCGGCAAACAGATAGCGGAGGCCGCGAGCCCTCTCGGAAATGTTGACACGGGGCCACATACTGACCACGTTCCCTTGTCGAACGAGCAACTAGAGTCGGACGAGGATGCCATCTCTCAACAATCCACTCTGTCGTGTGCGGAGAGTAGCGACTCGATCACGGGGTTACCAGCAACGGCATCGCCTGGAGTGCTTCACCAATTTGCAAAATATGAAGAATCAGATGGCACAGAAGCACCAAAAACCACTCTGGCCTCATTGGTGAAAACAACCATTGATGCATCTTCAAAAGCAGGAACTCGGACTCCTCGCCCACCGATTCCTTCTGATGCTGGCAACGAAGACGCCCGATGTTGGACATGTTCTGGTCTTCCAGCCTTTCCGCATGATAGCAAAACGCGCATGTTCCGTCTATATAAGCCACTCGACAATCCTCCAGACCCCTCTGCAGAAGAATCCGAAGGCATTGTCTGCGTCCACTATGTTGCTGTGTCATACTGCTGGCCTGAACCTGTCAAGGATTCGAATGGTAACATAGTCCGTCCTATCGGGGAATCCAAAGTCCGCGATCTCCAAGGCATTCAGCGGCCTGCCCGAGCCCTTGACGATGTTCTCGACCGCGCGGTGGATTTCGCGAATTCCTACGGACTCCGTATGATCTGGATCGACCAGGAGTGCCTTCCTCAGCCAGACGATCAGAGCTCCGATGAAGACAAGAGGTACCAACAGCTCGGCGTGCAGGCAATGGACATTGTATATAACAGAGCTATCGTTACAGCTGGCCTGCATTCGTTCACAATCACCAACCAGGCTCAACTCGACGCGATTGGAGCGATGATTGCATGGGGATACGACAAACGAATTCCGCTGAGTCCTCAACTGTTGTACAACATTCTGGAGTTTCTACTCAGACTGCTACAAGATCGATGGTACACCCGCGCGTGGGTCATTCAGGAAGCTCTCAGTGCCGGCCGCTCTCTGTGTCTGGTGTTCCGTAGAGCACCAAGACTAGTCTATGAGTCCAAGTTCCGCATAAACACGGAAGCTGAGACTCCTCGACATCCTTTAGACTCAGAGGAGCGCAACCTTCCGTCTGAGATAATTTGTATACCTCTTGACTGGTTCAACACTCTTCTGCAGGGAGCAGGGCACATGCTAAGGCTCCAAATGCAAGCCAGACACTCGGCTTTCGTGTACGGTGCCCCTATAATCTTCACTATCCTTCAAGTGGCGCAATCCCTCCATCCAACAATCACTGTCAGGCAAAACTTCCCCGTATTCCACATGCATTGCGGCACAGTTTACGGCGGTCGTCAGAGGGTCAATGCCGCGACAGCCTTGACCTTACTAAAACGTCGTCACTGCCGCGACGTGCAAGATCGCCTTACTATACTCGCAAACATGTGCAATTACGACGTCCGCCTGGATACTGATGAGGTGGCAAAACATTGCAACTCGCTGAGGCTAGCCCTCCTGGCCCTTGCATTGCTGAACGGTGATACGTCCATCCTTGTGCCCGAGGTGTACAGGCCATCAATCTGTGAGGATGAAGACCCAGATCCTTTTGAAGAACACCAAGCCATAGGTTTGCTGTCGCCATTCCATACGGACTCAAAGAACTTGTGCAATTACGAAGTGCAGGACGGTCACATGATCAATCCGCAGGTATACAAACATGCCATGGGGGACACAACTGGGAAAGGGTTACGTCTCCCAACTTACATCTGGACGGTTGATGACAGCCTAGACCTCAGCCCTCTGAAGCAGAAGTACGCAGAGATGTGGAGTAGTATGAAGTCTTTGAGAATACGTGTGGAGCAACAGGAAGGGGAGTTACACGACGTCTTCGAGACAAGAAGGGCTAGGACTTGTCGGCACTTTGCAATGAGGGGTGTGAGCGACCAGGTTAAGCACGAAATCTTCCACAATGGTTCTATCGCATCTGATTCGACGATCTGGCATAACGTGGATCCCGCTGGTGTCCGAGTGCAAACATTCTTACACGCTGATCGCGTGAGGGATGTACCGGAGATGCAGAGAAACTTGGCGGAGATTTTCTTTGCTATATTACGCCACTTGAGTCAATTATCCACTCCCCACTCGATTGGTGTTGCAAATAGCATCTGGCACTCGATTCGCACGAATAGCGTCAACAAACCAGAAGGAGAATCGCCCAGAGAGCTTCCCGACTTCGTGAATGACGAGCTTTTCAGTCATCCGGATGTAATTCAGTCCCCATTCGACACTCTCCAACTGGAAAAAGTTCGTAACGGCGGCTATCGTCAAACCTGGATCATTGATCGAGTCATGGAGCACGGTGTCCTTTGGTTTGGCAGATATAAACGGGCCACTTCAATCCCCTCGAAGCTTTGCGGCGCACATCAGAGCATAACAAAGAGTCTGGCGGTAGAGAGCCAACTCGAGCCCAAAAGCGCACAATCAATAATCTCCCGACAGATTAGTCGCCAAATCGGGTTCACATTGTGGAGTTCGCTCTTCGGACTTTTTTTCCAGGGCCTCGAAGAGAGCACAATGTTTATCAATATTTCCAGTGAGTATTGGGCGTCCGAGATCCTCCATCGAGGACTCTGGACTCACGAGGCAGAAGAAGCACGAGTACAAACTTTGGCATCAACATTCGATGTGGACGGGCCCTGTACTGTGGCCACAACGTTCAATCCCGACTGGGAGATATTGCCTCGCCCTGATCTAAGGAGTATGAGTGTTTGCTGGGTAGTGGAGCCGGTGCAGGACGATGTGTCGAATGAAGGGGAGGCTCTAAAGGAGAACCAGGAAGAGAAAATAGGACAAGGAGGTGAAAAGAGCAAAGCTCCCGAGCATCGACTGAGAATTTCAGAGCCCGAAAATCTGTCGACGTTTTCTTGTGTTCAATCGACCGTGGGGACACCTGTTTATCGTGTCCAAGATAAGGTGAAAGGAATGTGGCAGATAATGGATCTGCCCATGCAGGATGTTTCGTTCATTTAAGGCGCCGTCCGTTGAAGTCGGGACAAGAATCATTTTTCTTTCTTCGCTATTAATTGTAACTAGGTCATTCCGCTTTGATATGCCAGCTGTTTTCGTGATGAGTGCGAATCTTCGCAGGGAATCAAGCATTGCTCCATCTCACTAGACTTCAGAAACCACTGTTGTCGCTGGGCATGCGTAGCGTCGCTCTTGACTTAGTAGCTACGCCAGTTGGGATCAAGGATAAATTCCTGGACTTCGCTATTGGCTGGTCGAGGGATCATCTCCCTACCAAACTCCATCTCGTACAAGTATGGGACTATGTGCTGGCAGCCAGGTTTGCCCCTGCTGGTGATGGACATCTGTTACGAGACGTTGCCGCACGCGGCGATGTTCGCTCTACTGTACTACTCCTCGGGAACAGATGCTTCAAACCTATCTTGCGTTCTATGCCATCTATAGGCCACTCCGAGCTTCTCAGCGAGAAAAGTCACAAGCTCGGGAAATTCCGAAGGATTGAAAATAATTTTAGGCCTATTTTCGGGACTTCCTTTGGCCCGAACTCATCTCGTTGCTCTGAGGAACGGGCATGCGGGAGAATAGTCATTTTCCAGATATCCTAATTTCAAAGATAGACCTAAAAGTCTTGGGCAAGCGCTTCAATCTTAATGAAAACAGCAGTTCTCTTATTAAAGCAAACGCATATTATCGAATTTCACAATTTAAGTCTTGATTTAATCGAATCGACTATAAAATGTC
Source organism: Diaporthe longicolla (assembly GCA_000800745.1). Taxonomy (NCBI): domain Eukaryota; kingdom Fungi; phylum Ascomycota; class Sordariomycetes; order Diaporthales; family Diaporthaceae; genus Diaporthe; species Diaporthe longicolla. The sequence continues at coordinate 53,185 of JUJX01000095.1, forward strand.
GTTCCCCTAAGGAAACGCTTGAAATATAGATACATTTTATAAGTCGCAAATGGGTATGTAGTCACCCCCTTTGCGGCCCACCAAGGCGCGGTATCAATGCCCCTCCCTTTCTGTATTACCAACATTCCCGCAGATATGACAGACCTTGTCAGCTAATTGCATGTATTAGTACTATTAGTTCTCCCCACCTCCCACCATAACTAACGCTGCCGATACATGCCCAGCACGACATTCCGAGTTCGCCATGTGACTTTCTAGCGTCCAACGACCGCTGAAACGGAGAAAATTAGTAGCCTTTGACAACTTGCAATGCGTCCGACAAATCCTTGACCTTCTTCATGAGCCTTCCACGCTCCTTCTTGGCGCTCCTGGTCTCGCCGACAATCTTCTCAAGCCTCTCGGGATCCAGGTGGATGACCCACTCTTGCGTGAAGACGCCCAGGGGGCTGTCCGGACCATGCAGCAGGCTGTGGTCGACGGCGAGCTGGAAGACGTTGTCGATGAAGCGGTCGACCGCCAGGTTGTAATAGGCAAAGAGGATATCGTGGATATCCTCCTGCATCTCCTCGACGTTGCCCTTGGCCTCTGAGGCCGCGGCAATGTCGTCCAGGTTGACCATGTACTGTACCCCCCCGTACTGTTTGGTGTCTAGCCTGGCCCTGGGCCGGAGCAACTCAGTGAGCCGTTGGCCGCGGGTCTTCGAGCGTGCCTGGTTGAATTGTCGATTGAGCGTGTACGGCTTCTTGCGCCGTTCGACCTCGACCAGGAGGCTTGCTTGGTTCATAGCCATCCGGTAGCGCGTCTCCAGGTTTGGGAGCAAGGCGGACCACAGGGCACTGAAGACTTGCGCCTCTGAACAGATAGAATGGATTGCGGCGGAAATGAAACGATGGATGCTTATAATAATCCTGCACATGTAGACGTTCGTCATCTGTTCCCATTTTTGCGACTGCGCTTCGAACGCCATGCGGATCAGGTTGGGGTTGAAGGTTCCCAGATCCAGGCCTCTGCATCTTTGATAGACTTCACTGATCCATTGTGTGACTTGACCGTCGGGTTTGGCTTTCGGTTGCGGATGGATCAAGATATCACCGAGTTCCTCACGCTCTTGAGGTGTGATGTCGTCCAACTTTGCCTCGAGTATTATCTTTCGCAGAGCTTCAGTGACCTCGTCAAAAGAGTATTGGTCGTGCCCAAAATTCGAGTCACTCTCGACTTCCACGGGCGGAGTACACGTGGATTGCCTGATTTTCTGGAAGTGACGAGAATGGCCACTGTCTTGGAAATCGGCACTGAACACGTCGGTGATATTTACCACGTGGGTTATGAGGCGAAGCACGTCTTGGTCAAATGCTCGGTCTGCGCCATAGTCGGCCGCGAGTGCTGCTCTGGCACGATCTTGGAAGTCCCTCGCGATGCGACTGAGGAAGCTGCGTTGCTCGCGCTCGTCCTGTCGGGGCGGTCCAAGGTTGTCAAGTTCCCGCTTGCACGCCTTTATCTGCTCGTTGACATCCCGGATTAGTTTGGGAAACTCTCGTTCTGAAAGCTCGTGCAAGAGTACTATCAGCTGGGCCTTCAGCGCTGCAATGCCAACGCGGTCCGCGGGCAGCTCGTTCCACGGGTCTCTGCGAAAGAACTTGTCGAGGTCCTCATCCGGATCGCCATCAGGTCCACGGTTTCGGACGAGGAAGTACCCCAAGTTCAGCGCTCTTTTGTTGCCCAACACGAGATCACAGACTGCGCCCTGCATGCCCGGCTCGAGGACGAGGTCGGGTTTGGTGAGGACACCGAGAGTGCGCTCTCCCTTCGGGTCGTATTCCTCGGCAAGCTCCAGGATCTCTTGCGTGGCAATGTCAACATTGCTCGGCAACACGGCAAGAATGATGGTACGATCGCCCTTGATGAAGCGCTTGACTAGGTCACGCACAAGACCAATGTCCTCTTTTGTGGTCCCGTCCCCCTTGTTGCGAAATATCCCTGGCACGTCAATGATGGTCAAATAGCTCTCGGTTGGCCCGGACAATTCAACCTTGAGAACGTCTTCGCTGAAAACGTCGCCTTCGGTGGACAAAGGATCAGTTCGGAGGCCCATCTTGATGCTCGCCTGGACCCGCGTAAGTTGGCTGTATTTTACTTGACCTCTTCTGAGTCACAAACAGTTGCCTCACTGACCTGTTTCAGAATATCTACAAACTGATTTCGAAACGCCATGGTCGAATGAATCTCACGGGTCCAACCCTCGACAGTCTTCTTGTGGTCCTCTGACGCATGCGGGCCAGCGATGATGTTGATCTTGACGGATTCCTTGTCGGCACGACGGGATGTGATCTGTGTGGCACAACGCGTGCAAAGACTTGAGTCTTTAGGGAACGGAATTCCACTCAAGCTATCCAGGAGGGAAGATTTGCCAGAGCTTTGGTCTCCGACGACGACGAGCTGCAGGGCTGTCAGCACCTGATGTGTACGGAGCATGACCCACTCTTGACATTATTGTCCCGGATTTACCTGCGGAAGAGACACATGCTGGCCAATATTCAAATCCCGGAGCCTGTCAATCTTTTCAAGCAGTGCCGGGTTCGTAAACTGCATTATCTCTTTAGACTGCTTATTGAAAAGCATGGTCTTGGAGGGACTCGGCGGCATGATGGGAGCACTTGTGTTGACACGAGGATGGTATAGACAAGTGGGGGTTTGAGAGAGACGATATGATGCTGTTCGGTTTCTGCTGCGAGGCTTGGATGACACCGAAGTGGTTTGGAGTGCGAACAACCTCACAAGGGCAAGTCGCTGCCAATTTATACTTGGACTTGCATCCGAAAGTGCCCTGGTTTCAGAGGCAGGCTTCGTGGAAAACACTCCCACCACATAGACAAAAGAGCCAACAGCTGAACGACGATAACAAATCCCTCTAGTCAAGGTAGTATGTTCCAGCTCATGAGTGGCTCATTTTGAGGTTCCAGGCTGCACACTCACCTTTGAGTGCTGAGAGGCTTGTGTCGGTCCGAGACTCGGAGGCGTAGTCCTGCATATTTCAAATTTTGTTGTTACACTGATCGCCGGGGGCGAGCTGTCGCTGCTGGCATGCATGAAGCCTACTCCCGCGTGTTGAGGCCTCTCTGTAGATGTTATTGGGACATTTTGAGGCTCCCAGGCATCCGTTGAGGGTGCATTTACCCCGAGTGCCCGCCATTGGCCAGAAGAGGCTCTGGGCGTCCATCATGATTGGGGGTACATTCTTTGGGCAGCCCCGTGCGGCCCACACGTCTCGTCTTGCAGCGACCCTGCCTCTATTGGCCAATTTTGAGGTTTCTGTACCACTTTGTCCGCACTAGTAAGCCCCACGGGCCTGGCGATTGGGGGCAAACATCTGGCGCAGCATGAACAGGCTCGTGGAGTTGCGCAGGCTCTGCAGCATGTGCCTGGACCTGGACGGACCACTTCACTGTAGGGTGCGAGCTGGCACATCGGCATAAAGAGGTGGGAGATTTCCCATTCCCTGCCAGATGAATGCTGTGTCAATTGGAGGAACACGCAACACCTCAGATACAACTGCTCGACTCACAGCCCTGGGCACAGCTACTTGACGTAGCGGCCCGGGACTGCACCTTTCCCTCTTCTCCCAACTCACAGCGCGGGCCCCTGTGGTCAACACAGGCGGCCAGCACGGCCTGATCCCTGTCGAGCTACCAGCACCGTGGTTACGAAACTTTCTACCAGCACAGTTTCTCTGACCCTTCGGACGGCTATGATCCTTCGGCACCCTCGTCGCAATATCACGATTTCTCTGACTTCAGTTGGTCAGTGGGAGACAACACACAACAGCCATCAGGCACGTGTGATGTTTTCTCGTCACCCCCTGTTTTCTACTCGTATGATTCGGCGGACAAGAGAACCGACAGCGTCCCGGCGGAATTTGAAGCTTCATCAAGTGCTCAGCAAGACAGTTCCTCAGGCAACACCGACTTCTTCTCTCTCCAATCCCCCGTCCCAGACCCTGCCCATCCGTGGGACGAGAACCAGCCCCAACATCCCCCAGCAACCTCGACCGAGAAGCCCGTGGATTCCCGCGACGGTGGCGACGATGATGACGGTGGCACTCCTCGCTACAAATGCCAGATTTGCAGTAAGAGTTTCCCACGTCAGAGTCCCCTCACCCGGCACGTCCAAGCCACGCACAAACTCGGCAAAGAGTTCTGGGTCTGCACCGTCAAGGGATGTAAGAAGGCCGACAAGCCCGTCTTCAGAAGGGACAACTTCAAGCGACACTGCGAAAGGAAACACCCGTTGGTGAATCTCAGAACGTTTGGACTTTGACTAGGCATGCAAGCGTCTGTGCCTTGAGCTGGATGGATCACAAGCTGCTTGGACCAGGGCCTTCGGGATCGAGGTCCTGCCATCACTTGAATTTTCAGGTCAGAGGGATAGACTGCCAGTATGGTTTTTAAGGTGTGATACGCCTCGTTCAGTTGGCCTTAGCTCAACGGTACGCAGGTCCATCAGCACAAGAACTGTATTGTACTGCATAGGTACCGAGTTTTCGTGCAGTGTAGACTGCATGTCTCAATATAGACAACATAAGTTGTGATCAATGCATTTCTAAGTTCTGTGTGCTATGAGAGACAAGTGGCTTTTTCCAGCCATCACTTGAGCTAGACGAATACGGGCTAAGGGGCGATAAAAAGTTTGTATGGGACAAAACCCACCCCTTCCCGGATTTAAGGCGCCGCTGTCGTCGTCGTCCGACTGCCCGCTTGATAGTCCGCTGCGGTCCGCCCGCCGCCCTTGCAACAGGACAGACAGGGAAGATTTCTTGAAGTGCAAGGAATAAGGAATGTGTCGAAATCATTGATATACAACGGACAAATGAACCTTTTGATACAAGCTTTGATTGACTACTACATGTTTCAAGCAGCCTGCAAAAAGCCTTGGGGCATATTGTCCAATAGATTAGTGGGAATGGTTGCAGTACAGCGGATGAGGACGGGGTGGCCCAGACCTGGCCGCTCGCAGGGAGCAGTGTGCAGTTTGGTTGATCACGACGAGGGATTGTGTAGTTTGACGAGCAAATGCAGCGAGAGACGGGCATCCAACAGAGATAGGCTCTCCGTGATTGCCCTCCCCCCTATCTCCGCATGGGAACCTCTGAGTGAACGTGCTATCTCCCCCTTGCACGCATCAGCCCACCTTCCTTGCAACGGAGAAGACCCTGTGGTGGTCTTGGATTTCTACTGTGGGGATTTGCACGGAGCGAGATGAGAACAAGGGACAGTGAGTCTGCCACTAGACATGAAGGGAAGACACCAGAGCGGACATCGCCGTCTGCCTCCCATGATGTGAACAGGGAAAGAGGAAAGTGCGACGACCATATGGTGGCCAAGACATCACCGAGCAGAGTGCCGCTGCATCGTATCGGGCGTTACGGTCCACGGCACGAAGCTCCAAAGGGTGGTGATACGTTTCTCATAGTCATCATCAACCACAGCTGTTAGATATCTTCAAATGACCCGAATGAAGCGAGGAAGTACCGGTTGACACAGCCGCAAAACGAAGCTTCCGCAAGACCTGATTTTCAAAAGTGTGTATCCCCTTAGAAATCCAGAGATATATTGGCTACCACGGCTAACTATAGAGGAAGCTGCCTAGCCTCACGGGCTTAGGAGAAGGCGAAGAATATTTAGCTCTCAAGGTCAAGAGCAGGGCTGTCAATGAGCAGGGGAAAAAGAGTTCCTAAAATTCACAGTGTCACTACAGTAGTGACAATACTCAAAGTAACTAGACTGTCCATCAGCGAGTCTGAGCACTTCAAGTTATGACCCTTTGATGACTGATGGATGGGATCGACGATCCATTAGGGCAACGGCCTCGCTCTGCTGAGGATGCGGTTTCGCACGAACATTTAAAAGACAGCCGAAAAAGAAAAAGAAAGACAGGAGTGATAGAAATTCCAAAAAAAGACAGTCCACCCTTTTCATGAGTATGAGAAAGCTTCACAACGACAATCGAGCTGAGACCCCGGCTTTACTGAGCAGAAACGGGCTGGGATCTGTATCTCTTGATCGAGAACTGCTGCGGGTCCTTTTAAACTCCATCGAAGACTAAAAGGCTGTGTACCTTAACCTTGCCAAAGCCATGTCTGCGCAGCAGCTCCCGGCCCCGATGAAGAGGGAACTCGGCTACAACCATGATGCTCATGTCCTCAGCACTAATGCCAACTTTACCCAACAGTTGCAGCACTGCGCATAGAGTCTGCCCCGTGGCGAGCACATCATCTGCAACCACCACTGATGAGCCTCTTGGAACCACATCCCGGCCCATCTCGATCCTCTTCTCCTCTGACCTGCTGGGTGCCAAAGACGAGACATATGACTGGGGTTTAAGAACGGAAACGGTAGGCGGTGGGAGCTTGCCAGCTCCACGAATCAGCGCCAGGGGCACACCGACCTGCGCTGCCAGCGCCGACGCATAAACGAAACCGCCCGCCTCGCAACAAGCCACTGCATCGACTCGGGACCAGTCTCCGGTAAAGTGTGATTGCAGGAGCGATGTGCAGAGGGCTAGCCCGCCTGGCTGTTGGGATATGTCAAGGACGTGGCGGAAGTCGATGCCTGGGCGAGGAAAATCGGGAATACGCTGCACCATATTGCCCAGTCGCTGCAGGTCCAGTTGGAGAAAGGGAAGCAGGCGCTGTTCAGCAAAACCTTTTACCCCCTCAACTCCTGTGCCGTCATTATCGAAGACGAGACTGGGGCTATAGTCCCGAACCGCCAAATCAGGCCCGCTGTTGATCTTGCCGTTGCAACCTTTGTTATCGCCATCGTCGCCTTGATCGATGTGGCAACCTCGGCGAAGACGCCGCGTGTCCTCGCTGGCGGTGACACAAACCTCGATCAGTCTGCTGCCAGGAACTAAATGCGACAGGCTCGCGACTGGCGCCTCATCTCGCATCCCAGTGATCAGCAGCACGTCTACATCTTTCGCGGCGTCCACTACACTGAGGAAATGCTCTTCCGGTAGCTGAGGCCGTTTCTGCACCTGATGCTCGAAAAATATCGTTAAATCCGCCCGGTGCTGCTCCTTATAGCCGCGGTCACAAATCAGGCGTTTTAGATCGGCTCCGGTAGCCGCCGCGTATTCTTGCTTGGTGGCATCGCTGATGCTCACTGCACGTGCCGTGAGGGTCTTATAAGTGCATGCCGTGAACACTTCGACCCAGATGCTGGCGCAATAGTCCTTGCCGGCGCAGCTCTCGCCAGTGACAAGAATGATGAGGCTCTGTCCCGTCGGCTCTCTTGGTAGCGGACAGGTGTAAGCCAGAATGTTGCGTGGGTCGCAAGTGCGCTTCAGACGACCCAACCGCGGCCCATTGGGCCCAAAAGCCTTGGCCGCCATCGCGGTATCCCGAGTATCTGGTCCTAGATCGGCTCCATAAGCTCCCACGCTCAAGGGCAACAAGTCCCTGATGACGTTATAAACCCAACGCACTGCGGCCTGGGCGGTGTTGGTCCCATCCAGGTCGCGAGGCCAAACGCCAGTCACGACGCAGGCAAATTCCCAATCTCGACAGCCGAAAGCAGTGGCATCGTCCGCCAAGTCGCATGCGGCTCCGCCGCCGTGGAGAAGATGAAGGTAGCAGAGCGGCGATGGACGAGTCTCAGCGGCCGCTACCAAGGCATCGGTGACGCTCCATGCTCCGATGTGTTTCAAGAATACGCATCGCTTGAAAGAGGACGTCTTACCGCCGGCATGCGCGCCGTGCATATCAGACATGTAGAACTCGGTCTCAAACAGGCCGACGCCATCTACTGCCTCGTGGCTATATTCAGGCCCAAGAAACGTAAGCATGGACGTAGGCATCTCGAAGGCTGGCCCCTCCGTGGAGGCTTCAAGGACGGTGACACCAAGATGCAGCTCGCCAGCATCCCAGTACAGATAAGCATCTGCTGAGCAAGTCCGAGGAAGTCTGCTCGCGATGACTGCGTCGAAGTCGGCGAGCTTGCTCCGCGCCCGCTGGCTGTCCCCGAGAGGGATCAACCAGGTTCGGAGCAGATAACTCGGAGCTGCGTGAGCCTTGAAGGTCACACTGATGACGATGCCGAAATTGTTTCCGGCGCCTTTGATTGCCCACAGCATATCGTTTTCGTGTTGCGGGCGCGTGGCAGCGGCCGGCCGGTGTGGGATTGGTACATGTCCGAGGCAGAGGATCTCGCCAGAGTCGACGCTGACTACCACGGCGCCGATTATGGAGTCACACGCGAGCCCATATAGCCTGGCCAAGTGTCCAATACCGCCTTGTAGCCACAGACCCGCACCCACGCTTGGGCGGGACCCTAATGGCACTGTCAGGCCCGCCGCCATGGTCATACGGACGATCTCGCCCGTCTTGCATCCCGCTCCGACGGTGACCACAGGGCTAGGATCAGAACTGGATGCTTCTCCACCCTCTCCACCCGCGAGGATCTGTATCTGATCAAATGCGTCCATGTCGAGCGAAACGACGTTGGGCCGGAGGCAGTGACCGCTGTGTCCCCCGCCTAGGACGGTAAGGGTTTCTCCGTGCTTGATTGCCCATTGAACGCATCGCTGGACATGTGGGACATCAGTCGGCCGGATAATCGAAGCAGCACGGTGCAGTCGAGCCTCAGGATTTTTGACCACCTTATTCTGGCTTAAAAATGGTACCTGTGCCAGCAGCTCCGGTAACTTGACCGCACTCTGGGTCAAGACCGCCATCATTGTAGGAGAGCTGAACACAAGATGGCCAGGGTGGGCCTCCTCACGACGGCCTAGGGTGCGGCATATCTCGCGCCACTCGGCTCGGACGGTCCTGTGAACGTCCACATCCAGCATGACAGAGCCGGCAATGAAAGCCGCGAAACAATCCAGTGTCTCGTCCTCATCCGCCACTCGAGTGATTGCGGTCGGGAAGGAAACCGTTCGGTTGCACGTCAGCCCGTCAAGATGCAGCATCCCATCTCGATGGAACACAACTACCATTCCGCCTTCTACCCGTTCATCAAGCATTTTCAACGCTCGTTCGATGAACTTGCCCCAAGGCTTCATCCCGTACATGCTATGGCAGAACAGGATGACATCAAACTTTTCGTCGGAATCCTTCGCGCTGCCAGTGTTGCTGGTACCACTGCCAGTGTCGTTATCCAGACCAAATGGCTTTCGATGAATTCTGTACGAGTCCTTCAGGCAGGGCAGTGGCGATCCCGTCTCCGACGTAGAACAAATCCATTCTTCCAATTTCGAAGCAAAGACCCCGTCAGGCTCAAACGCAGCGTATCTTCTAATACCCCTTCTTAGTTGAGCGGGCAGGTATCCAAGAACGGTCTTTGGGCCAGGCCCAATTTCTAGCACTGAGATGTCGCCTCGCGAGAAGACTAGGGTAACTAGGAGACGAGACAATTCAGGGACAATGAAGTCTTGGTAGGTAAGCCATCCTGGGCCTTGTATCATGATGTCGAAGCCGGCACTATATTGTGCATGAGACAATAACTGCGTTGCGGACAACTTTGTTGCGATGGACTTTCGGAGACGCAGCTTCAGAGTTTCGAGGGTTGCCATATCAGTCTTGTATCAAGATATATAGATTCCTTTGTATCAGGTGCAGTGCTGCGTCAAAAGCTGAATTGGATTGAGCTGTGTTTCATTTCGTTGCAGGAATTCTTTGTCAATTTTGATGCTATGAGAAGAAGCATAAAAGTGATTTATAAGCCGCAATTTCTTAATAGCAAAGAAAAGAGGCAACTCCGAAAGTCTTTCGTTTCTTTTCTAAAAACTTATCATGGGATGTAGGATCGGAACCCGCGACCTTGTTTTCCGTCCCCTGCGAGAGGCCGACAAAATGGAGTCGCGTGATCGCAATAGTGCCAGTCGCACAATCAAGCACAACGCTTGCGTAGTTGGGCAGAGAAGTGACGACAGCTATGCTGCAAGATGTGCTTGGGCTTCGTATTTCCAGATGGACGTGGCGAATGTGGCCTGCCACGTATCACCGTACTGTCCCAGATGACCTCTTGCGTGTGATTGCAGATGATTGCAGCCTTATTTCGAACGGGCCTCCTGCATATTATTGAGCATGGCCTCCCGCATCTTGATGAGGTCGACCTCTCACGTTGAAGATGGTTGCCGGCTGCTGCCGATATTGCTGCGGGTGGCCTCATGCATGCATGTGAATACGGGCAGCCTCCTGCATATTACTGCGGATGGCCTCGTGCATGTCACTGATGATAACCTCATGGGCTGAACATGGTCCTCGCGAGTTGTGGCAGATGTTGCTAGGGCGGCCTCCTGCATATTACTATCCGAGGCCAAATACGAACACAGCGTATCATTTCCCAATATTACTGTGAAATAATTATAAGGCTACGTTACGTTGTTTCAGTTTTCGCTCAAAGCGACCATCAGTATGAGCACAATTTTCTTCGGCCGCGACCTCACTGAACCCCCACGTATGAAATTCACCGTGAACGAGAAAGGCTGCTGTGCCAGAGGAAAAGAAGGCAGTACTGTCTTGGATTAGTTTCAATCGAACTAATACGCCATTGTTCACGTGTCTGAATAACAGTACATTTGATTCATGACCTTGGAATCTAAAAGCAATACCTCCTCTGGTCTCATTGTGTCATTAATATCAGACGCCTTCCAGGTCGCTTGGGCACGTTAAACAAAATCGATTCCCAGATCGTTTTTCTTGCACCCTCTCCTCTCCAGATTCTGCGTTATATTGCCAATTCCATCTTGATTTTGCAACAATGATGACCTCCAAGTACGAAAATGATCTTGCTGAGAAGAGAACACACGAAAATGCTGCTCCCGCTCCGCCAACCAGCGATGTTCCGCGGCGGGAACACTACGCGGGTAACGGAGAGGAGCAAGCAGACCGTATAAACGATCACGCCGATAGTCAACAGATGGACGATCCTGAGGATACCGTGAACTCCCTCTGCAAGTCCACGAGAGGGACTCGGAAGCCAGCTCCTGTCTCTGGAAATGGTACTATGATGGACCCATCAAACCTATCAGTCGAGTTTGATGCTGTCGATCGGCTCGGTAAGTTCCTATGTTCTCATGAAGCAACCATTTGAATTTTGTATTTCCAATACTACAGCTTAGAGCTGAAAATCTGGCCACTTTAGCCCGTGGAAGTGGAGAACGCCGAGATGAGAACGAGAAACAGCTCGCCGTGCGGCTAGACAGGATGCGAGGTGCTGTAAGGACTCTGCTGGAGTGCGTCGGTGAGAACGTCGACCGTGAGGGCCTGCATGACACGCCATCACGTTATGCCAAGACGTTGCTGTTTATGACCAAGGGCTATCATGGCAACGTCCAAGATGTTGTGAACAACGCGCTGTTCTACGAGAGTCACGACGGGATCGTGATTGTCAGAAACATTGATATATTCAGTCTCTGCGAACATCACCTCGTGCCCTTCACTGGCAAGGCAAGCACCTCCCTTCCTCAGCCTGACTGCCATGTTGGGTATGTGAGGATGAAAGCTCACCCACCAGTTCCAGATGCACATCGGCTATGTCCCTTCTGGCACCGTCATCGGTCTCTCTAAGCTCCCTCGAATCGTGGAAATATTCTCCCGTCGCCTGCAGATTCAGGAACGTCTCACCAAGGAGGTTGCCACGGCTATAATGGAGGTGCTGGCACCACAAGGCGTCGCGGTCGTCATGGAGTGCAGCCATATGTGTATGGTAATGCGCGGCGTCGAAAAGACCGGTGCCACGACCTTGACAAGCTGCCTCATGGGATGCTTCGAGCGGAACAGCGAGACGCGAAATGAATTCTTCAATTTTGTCGGTGTACGCAGGTAGTATGGAGGCGTTTTACGATTAGTCTACAGGAAATAATCTGTCATAGCATGGCATTTGTGCTGTCTTCTATCACGCCTGAATTTCTTGAGCGCGGCATCCGGGTAGTCTATTGACTGCCTTTCCAATACCCCTCCACCTCTGAATTCGTATTTGCACATTTTCTCAAAGAGATCGGACGCACTGAAGAAAATGGATGGTATAAAAATACAAGTACAGCCCCCGTGTACTAACCCTAATTTACACCACTAATTTGACCATACTGGTAAATGAAAAAGCACCACTACAAATTTACGTACAATTGTTTTATGAGTAGTGGTGGTGGTAAGTGTGCTGAGGCCGGGTGTGGGCTAGAACTTTTTGCGGCCTACTGTACCTACCTAGGTACCGTGCAGCGTTTGCTGTGCTGTTTCTTTATGCACTGTATATCTATGTCTGTGTAGTAATGATACCATGTTCGTTTCACTCATAATCGGTTTTAATTCTTTGAAGGTGTTGTATTGATAAACTTATCTTTCATATCTCCCCTAACTCTAGCACCTGCTGGCGATATGCGATCCATGGGAAAACCCCTTGCAAAGAAAGACCTTGGATGAACGCCGATCCAACCTGTCGACATCTAACTATCTCCGAGCAAGTCGGCGCATTTAGGCCACAATCAATTCGTCACTTCCAAGCCCTTCCTCGTCCTTTAGAATAACACATATACAGTCTCGTATCCTCCACGAATTACCCCATCCAAATCTGCCCAACATGGTAGCCATACCGCCAAAGCGGCTCTGTCCCACGGTTCAATCAGGCTGCCTTTGATAGCCATAATTTTCCAGCAGCACTGTCTAGCCTCCTGGTATTGAGTCCAGCCCATGGGTTCGTAAAAGTCTAACCAGACCATCGTAGTTAACTCTTGTGACAGGGTCGTGTCCTCCCCCAGCGGTTTGTAGAGTACGCTGAGTACCCGGTGCTGGTAGATCATCTTCATGATCCGCTGTGCCTCGGTGGCGTCGAACCCCCCGCCACTGTACGCGCCTGCCATCGTGCCGACGACCACTGAGCGCTGGCCGCCGCCGCCGCCGCCGCCGCCGTGGCGGCCCGAGGTTTTGGTGACTTGATCAGGGCAGGCTCTGGGCCACCAGCCGCCCTTGTTGGCGACGTCGCGGATTGCAAACTGCTCGGCAGTATGCGACGTCACCCGCCACATGTTGGCGGCTTCGTGCGACAGTATCTTCAAAAGGTCCTCCGCCGTGAGAAGGCCCTGCATGAGTTTGATCTGTTCCCCTGGGCTGGCCATGGCGTACTGGGTCCAGTCGTGGATGAACTTCAGTTGGATATGCCGATATGGCCCTGGCAGCCACTGGCGCGGATGCCGTGCCAGCCTGTTCCTGCCATCGAACCCATTCAATTTTCCTTGCTTGGATTCGTCTTCTTGAAAAGACCTGTTGAGATGGCCTTCCCAGAGCTGCAGCATACAGGCGTCGATAAATGAGTCGCCTAGTATGGCTTGGGCCAAACGGGCTAGAATACCCTTCTTGTATTTGAGAAATGTGGCAAAGTACGGGCGTGATGACATGACCAGTGATGTGAGATCCCTGTAGGTGGAAATGCGTTCAAGTACCTCGAGCTGCAGTTCGACTGGGAGAAGCTCGAGTCGGGACTCGCCTTGTTGTTGCCGGGTTTCCTCCGCCATTGGAGTTCTGTTGTGATGTTGAAAAGGTGACGGCCAAGAACAGAGGAGAAGAAAAGAGAAGACAGCAAAGAATAGTGAAGGTGACGTAAAGTAGGGAAAATTCTTGCTAGACATCTTAGAAGGTGTCTGAATGTGTTTGAAGTGCAAGTGTCAGTATAAGTTGTGGCGTGTGTGCACGCTTGACTATGGCGTCGACTGTGATTGGGTGATTGCTTTCGAATGTTATCAAGGCACAAACGAGGCTGCCCAGGTGAGGTATGTAGATGGTTCCGCGTTTGAGCAGAGCCAGAACTACAGTGGGGCATGGGGGATAGATATCATTGGTGTCCAATAAATTGGGCCAATTTATTTTCGTGGGGCACACGGCAATGGCTACCTTCACGTAGTGCGTGACGGCTTCAGACTATATTGCTCACATCTCGCCATGGCTGTAGCCTCGACCTGTGCCTTAGTGCTTACCTAGGTGGTGACCACTATTATCGAAATTGTATGCTTTTTAAACGCTGGGTCTTGAGCATTCACGACTGTATAAAGGCGCTGCGTATGGCTTCGGCTGTATACGGAATAGAAACGGAACCAGTCACCTATGTGGACTTTGTAACGGGAAATAGTAGCCCCGGCGAGAGCACTAGTTTGTAGAAGATTGGAAATTCATTGTTGAAAGCCTTGTTATTCAGGCTTCATAGAGGAACTTGTAGAACATGGCCTGTACTAGTCGACACTAAAACGCTTAATTGCGTTGTCTAAGACTTTTGGCCCATTTACCGGGCCTCGTCCGTGCGGCTGCCGCAAGGCTGAAATTACAACTTTATCCCGCAAAGTCAGGTATTGTTGTCGGCACGTGATGATTTTCATTGTTTCCCTTGAGAATTCATCATATGGATGGGCCTTCTACTGCTCTACACAAGCATGAACTAGATAAGTGCTCTCCATTAGTCTTGCAAAGCACAAGGCACAGGTATCTGTTTGGGAGTCTGTGGATGCTAGTCCAGGTACTGATGCTAAGCTTCGTAATTTGTCTACTTTTGGACACTCGGCGTCATTTCTTGCATAACAAGAAGCTGTTCACTTCACTCTCAGCTTGTTTGGTGTGTTTGACAGGATTTTGCTATCTTTCGTCCTCCCCGACTCCGGCAATTGCTGATCATGAATATTGTGATCGCAGGTATCCCAAGGGACAGGGGGTAAACCCTTGAAATAGCTGCACTTCCGCCGACGCCTTCTTTCCTTCAAATTTTGAAGTCCTCCAAGCTAGACCACATCTTTTGCCTACTCCCAAAACTCGTCACACCACGACTCGGGGAACGCGGACTCTCCTCCATCACTGAAGTGGTAAGCCTCCCTGAGCGAAACAAGAGTCTCCCACATAAAGCCACCCAGTGAAGGCGGGTTCTGAGCCATCAGGATGTCGGAAACCTTGTCCGCCGAGTCTGTCGATCGAAGAATGCTCAGCAGCCCAAGCCCCATTGCCAGGAGTCCCGAAATCACCCCGCCAAGCCCATGCGGCACGCCAGCCCTGGGGTGGTAATAGTAGTTGTGGACATACGGAGTGATCGTGTGTCCGTATGAGAAACGGCGGCCCTGGGATCCCCTCCACTCCATGTTCCCTTGGATGAGGTGCAGGGACTTGTGCAGCTCGGACGCCAGCTGCGTGTACACGAAGCTGAATTCCTCGTTCTCGCTCGGGTCGAACATGCCGAAGAAGTCCCTCCTCATCATCTCGCGGTGGCTCGTCTCCATTCCGATGAGCCAGAAGACGTTTGACTCCAACTCCGGTCCGTAAACCCGGCAGCAGATCTCGTACCGGTAGAGCGTCCTCATTATTCTCTGCCACTCTGTGACTGTGACATTCCAGGGTTCCAATGGGTCGGATTCCGGATCCAAGTCCACATAAACGTCTGTGAAATTGTGGACTGGGGCGGGTTCTTCGATGAATAGCCTTGAAAGCGGCTCGACCGTAATTATATAGAACTTCATGACTAGTAAATGTCAGTAACCTGTTTCTGATTACAGATGCGAGAGGAACAAAAAACAGGAATAGTACTTACTTGACTCAAAGTCATCTGCAGTGAGAAGATGCTTCATATTCTGGATCTGATCCTCGGCGCTGGCCGTGGTGTGCTCGTACCAGTCGTGAAGGAATTTGAGCTGGATATGGCGGTAAGGTTGTTCGGACAAGGGCAGAGCTATGCCGGTTTGGCCCTTTTGGGCCTTGTTGTGTTCCCAGGTCTCTTGTCTATAGGTATCGTTGTTGCTTCTCCAGTGCTGGAGCATGCACGCCTCGATGAAGGCATCGCCCAGCGTGGCCTGGATGACGTGGGCGAGTATTGTCTTCTTGTACTGATAATATACGGCGCGAATTGTTGGCGACGAGGCGACTAGTGCGTTCAAGTCTTCGCAGCTCGACATGTTTTGGAGAATCGTGAGTTGCAGCTCGACCGGCAGGAGATCAAGTCGGGGCGCGGGATACTTTCGGTTTTTCCGTTTTTGGTGCCTGGCCATTTTGTGGCTCAAAATCTTGGGATCGACAGAAATCTCGGAGTCGGGAGACATGATGTTTGCCTCAGAGTGCATTTGTGTTCGATTATGTTGAAGTTTGACAAGCGATAGGGTGTGAGACTTGGAATGGAGGTGTAGTCGGGGCGAGGAGCCTGCTCTGGTCTGTGGAATTAATTAGTGGCGTGGGCGGTCTGGAGCTGTCTTCGTGGGGAGAGTAAAAGTGTATAGAGGGTATTCAGGTAGGTACTAGTAGTATCAGTTGTTTGTGTGTGAGTTGGTTAATTTATATGTAGCATGTGTCCGTGCTGGTATGTGTGTTTGTGTGTGTTAGTCTTGGTGGCTAGGAGAAAACTTCAAGATTCTCAGGGGGAGGTAAGTGGCATTATATATTTGTCACAAGAGAGCCTCTATGTACTACTCTCCAGGTGGACTCATGTAGACTTTGTGGTCTAGTTCACATCTAGTCTAGATATTCTCAGCCCAGGCGTACACTTGTATTGCTTGAAAAGCCCATATTGGCACACCGGTTTGACACTTCAAGTTGTTGAACACCTGTTACTGTGGCAAGTCTTAAGACTACAGGGGCTTTAGCACACTTTTGTGCGAGTGCGGTCTAAAGAGATTTTCATTTCCTGATTCGCACTACTTTCCAAGGTTGACTCATATTCTGCATTTCTAGCAACTTTGTTGACTAGACCAAAAGACTAACATCCTACTATGAAGAGACACAGCAACTTTGGGGCAACTTAGTGTGAAGCCGCTAACCAAAACAAAAACCAGTCAATAATCGCCCGTAGGCTTTGCTCCTTGCACCATCCTGAAAATTGTCAGAAATCAATAGTGTGCTGCCGCGTTATGGAGTCTGGGATCATACGTAAGTAGGGGTCAGCTGGGTCTCCCCTGACCGCGAAACCATGAGACGCCCCGTGGAACAGCTGCATGTGATACTGCTTTTTCTCCCTCTGCAGGATATCGAGGGCCTTTCTCCTTGAGTCTGTATCGAAGGCGTGGTCGTCCTCGGCACAAGATAGAAGAAGCGGCTCTGCACGTCAGCGTGTTAGCACACATTTTAAGGCCCCAGCAAGAAAGCTCTTGTCGCCCAAACAGAAACCAGCTAACTGTTTTCGTAATAGACTGGGTCTTTGAGCGTCTATCACTGTATGAAGGGGCCATGTATGGCTTCGGACGTGTACGGAATAAGAACAAAACCATTTAAACGGGCATCGAAGTGCACTTACTTCTCAGCTTCAGGAAATGTTCCTCCTTCAGGGCTGTCGGGTGTGCAAATGCGCCAGCTGAGACGTTGTCCCCAGCGAGCAGGCCACACACGAAGGGTGCCCCGAAGCAGTAGCCCGTGCAGGCGTACTTGGTTGTCTCGTTGCCGTACTTGGCCCTGACCGCATCGAACCACTTTGGAACATTCTCGGTGGCAAAGTCCCAGTGCTTGTTGCGCCATGCGGTCCTGTCGAAGCCTTCTGGGGCAGGGTCGCTCATGGACTGGCGATACTTGGACATTGGGTCCTGCGAGGCCGAGTCCGAGTGTCAGCGCGCTGTGCCATTTTCATTAAGTTGCTGCCTTGGGCCATTAATACGCACGCCCCTGAAATAGTCCATTCCCAGAGTCAAGAAGCCGGCGTCAGAAAAGCTGTCCATCAGCAGCTGGGCATTGTTGGACATGCCCCATACATCCGGGAAGTACAGGATAACATGACCGTTGGCCCTTTCCGGCATAGGCTTCGCGACGTAGGTGGGGACATCGAGGATCGTCTCCAGGGTGCCACGCGGTGTCCCCTCGTGGATGGTGCCCAGCCAGCAGGATGATGACGGGGGCTGGGCGAGATACGTATCTTCTCCTTTGGGTGCCTTGGTTGCCATTTGTGTAACGTATAGAAGTTGTTCGTCTTGGGAAGTTGTGTCGGTGATCTCTGCACTCAGGCACAGAGCGGGGTTGACAGATGCATTAGATTCCGGGATCTCGGGGACTGTAACATCGGATTGGTGGGGGACCTGGGAGAGTGGATTCTATCGCCTGGACGGTGGAACCCGTCAGTCTGACGTGTTGGGAGGGATAATCCGGCAGCCTGCAGGCACCGGTCAAACCAACATCCCACGTCTATCACTATGACTGTCAAGTATAACTAATAACCAAGGAGTAGACAATTCCAGGGAATGCTGTCTCCGTCACTGTTTCTATTCACCAGCCCACGAAATGTCTGATATGAATAACGCTGGTTACCGGCTCCTGTCTTTCAAGTACACACCGACCAAACCGACGACAGGGGCAAACCACCCGGCCGCCGACGACAACGTTGATGATAAAGGCGACCATGGAGCTCACACCCGCACCAGACAACCAACACCGGATGAGGAATCAGACTTGCCGTCACTCTCGTCTCTCGCGGCGGCCCTTCCAGCTGTCGACGCCACGCCTGCACCAGAGATCAAGCAAAGTCAACCGGACACGCATGCAGGTGACGCAGAGGAGCGACCAGCCCATGAACCAAGTCCTCCAGCAGCCAGCTTCCACCTGTTCGGAGACCTCCCCGCCGAGCTTCGCATCAAGATATGGCACCTGACCTTCCTCCCCCGCGTCCTCGAGCTGCATCCCACGCGGCCCAACTACGTCCGCGACAGCGGCCGCCAACAACAGTGGCAGTCCGGATGCAGCAACCCAGCAGCCCTGTCCGTGAGCTCCGAGGCCCGGCAGATAGCCCTGGGCCACTTCCGGATCGCCTACCCCCTCGCCTCCATCACCAGTCAGGAGGAGGAGCCACAGCAGGGCCCGTTCGCATGGTACGCCGCCGCCACGCAGATCGCCGGCACCTACAACTTTTCTGGTCCCAGTGCCACGGGGAGGGCCACTATGCGCCGGCGGACGCTGCACATCTCGCCTGAAGCCGACACCGTCGCCCTGCTCGGCCAGGACACCGACTTCAGCAGGCTCTCGAGGCTGCTCGACTCATTGCGGGACGCCGACCCGCAGGGGCTTGGCATCAGCAACCTGGCGCTGAGCACGCGCGGCTGGGGCTACGGGGGATCCGCTGCTATGATGAGGAGCCTGAACCGGACCATACTGAAGGACCTGGGGCAGTTGACCCTGTTCATGTACGGCGAGCCACGGCCACCCCTCGAGTGGACTATCAATGGGGCTAGCCTAGACGAGCAGTCCCTGAGGCGGTTCAGGGAGACGGGAAACCGGTGCGAGCTGGTCCCTTGCGAGCGCAGCAATGCTTCGTACGCGTATAGGCTCTGGAGCGGTGGGAAGGGCAGGCAGTTCTGGGATGACGAAGGAAAGATTATGCAGGTCGGACGGAGCGATTTGAGGATAATGGACCTGAAGTTCTCGGATGGCTGGTAACCAAGAGCAATTCGTCGACTTTGACTTTTGGACTAAGGGATTTGTTGTTGTCTGTTACTGGCTAGTACATACTCATTCAGGCCGTGTGACCACATATAGAATGGCTACGATAGCTCACATTGAGAGCCTTTCGGAGAACCCTTCGTCAGCTTGAAAGAATATCCAGCGGTTAGTGGAGCAGGAGGACATGACTTTGGGAGCGATTTATTGCGTTGGGTCTCGGGAAAGTCGGAAGAGTACACTGGTGGAACCATGCAGCGTAGTAGATCCTGGACAAAGGCTATCGGTGTTAGGGAGTAGAATTAGCAGCAAGATAAATAATAATCGGTTAGACTACCCGTAGGTAAAACTTTTGGTTTCCACCTAGGCTTGCCAGCGCAGTGGGTACGTTGAGGCTGAAGCCTGGAGGTCGCGGCCCAGAAGCGTCAGGTGATTCTCCAAGACACTCCACTATCCCAGCCCTCTAACCGCAGCCAACTGTCCACATCCAACAGGCTTGTTGAACCTTGACACTGTCAAATCAATCAGTCTGCGGCCAAACATTTAATATGGTATCTTCTTCCGACAAGAAGACTTCGAGCCTAGCTGGGTCAGCTCAAAAGGCATCGGTTGATTATTTGGGACATCGCCATCGCGATATTTTCAGTCGCGCACTGTCCCGCGTTTTGTCGACACCCGCTGCCGAGCTTGCTTTTGCGGAGATCATTGACGGTGCACCATTGAGCCAGACAGCGAACGAGGTGCGAAACGGTATATTGCCAAAGAACCACCCTGTCCGCACTCAGCACTTGAAACTTTGTCCTGGAGTCTTAGAGAAGGTTAAGGAGATTCGTGCCACCTTTGATGTCCAACTATTGCAATTTGATTTCAAGGTACCAATGTCATCAAATCCCCACAACACCATGAGGATGACTGTTTCTAACGCGGTGGAAGCTTCTTCATGAATACCATGCGGCCTCTCCGGGCTCACCAGCGTTCAAGACTCGTTTGATCGAGATGGTCGCTGTCGCGACTCATCAA
The DNA here is from genome assembly GCA_000800745.1 of Diaporthe longicolla. Taxonomy (NCBI): domain Eukaryota; kingdom Fungi; phylum Ascomycota; class Sordariomycetes; order Diaporthales; family Diaporthaceae; genus Diaporthe; species Diaporthe longicolla. The sequence continues at coordinate 73,571 of JUJX01000095.1, forward strand.
GTTGCGGTGTACCTGTACAAGCTCGACATCAATTTGGGCGGGCACCAGGATTACGCCACTTGGGAAGTACCCAAAGATGATATAATCTTCTACAAATATCATCCGGATGGCAAACTTCCGAGCCTTTTTTTCCATCAACAGTACCGGGATTACGACCAGTACCCAGATGAAGTAGCTGACATGGTGGGCTACTGGGCTGAATCGCGGATTTTCGGCGGCGTCGTTCTTTTCGACCATCGGGGACCTCATCAGAGGGATGTTCATGAAGACGTGAGTTTGAATGTTCATGTTGCCGTCTAAAACCCCGACTAAAGATCCAAAATAACGTAGCCCTACGCGATTTTCTTTCATTCCTTTTCTGAGAACGTAACATACCGAATCTGGCAGTTGCTCGACACGCAAAAGAAAAGTTTGCTGGAATTCCTTCAATCAGAAGACGATGTCAATGAGCAATCAATCAGCTCTCATTTGAAACCTCTCCCGATACTACCAGACAAAACCAATTTGACACGGGTAGATCCCGAGGAGCCCATTGAAAAGACTGGCATCTACCGCGACCCTTGGGAGCGCAAACCCCTCGGCGACTCAAATACAGATCGTCGGCTGGGCTGCGTCGCATATAATGACATGGACTATCCGACCTTCGCCGACTACGAGAGGTCGGTGGAGAGGGCACACCGTCGGAGGTACAAGATACTAAACAGGCGTGAACAAGAAGTCAAGGCGGAGATCGAGGCAGAGGCACTGGCGGAGCAACAGGAGGATGAAGATGAAGGAGAAGTTGCGAGAGTCTTGAAGACAGATTGGTGACTCGAGGCAAGCAGGGGTGGAAGAAATCGGTCCTTCAGTGTCTATAATTGGATTGTTGAAATGCCCGTACGTATTCCCATTATATCCAAAGTTGCAAAAGTCAACGGAACGTAGGGACGAGTGTCGAGAACAAGCATTGTGCGAAATTAGAAGGTCTTTATGTGCCACTGCATTTTGAAGCACACGATATGTATTCTTAAAAAAGTAGATGGAAATTGAGAAGCCCGCCACCTAAGTTCCCTAGATTATGCCGCCTTACTGCAAAAGCCTACAGGATACCATGAACCTCCCAAGACTCATCAAGATCATAACGAGAGGTAGGGGGACGCTGGGATCCTCATAATAGAACAACTTATAACAATGCTTACTAAGACAAACTTAGCAGAAATAGGTACCTAAGGCCCTCACCGTGGAATATCTCGTTCCTGACAGCTTCTATCCTATATAGAAGACACAAAACGCCTGAATGTAGATAGGTATTCTCTGTTTCAAAGTATAATGCTGATAAATAGAAAATACCTCGACAAACCATAGATGACACTGTATGTCCTGGGGTGTTGATGGAAGCTGCGCAGAGGCCGGCTTCAGCTGTATGTTTAAGTGAATTTGACCCGATAAAATGCGGCGAAAGTAGAGCCTTATAAGCTCGAGCAATCCTGCGCGTCAATCTTGTGGGGCCGGTAGACACCACCACGGGTCAAGAAATCGCAAACAATGGCACATTAGATGTGGCTGAATTTGCTGCGCATGCAAAGCTGTACACCTTTCCTTAGGCAGTGATAAAACGCCCGAAGACCTACCTGGGCAGCGTTTGATAAGAGAACAGTTACATCATTAGAATACTATTTTACAGAAGCGAATTAGAAGGACAATAATGCCAGCAATAACAGGCATGGAAATGCCAGCGGCTCTCCCAGTCCCACTGTCGTAAATGCAGCTAAATATAGCCACCACTCAGGATGAGCTCAACGTGCGATTTAAAGAGTCGCGTGGCAGATTTCCCCATATTTCCCAAGGCAAGCAGCAGGTGATGAGCTTGCCCCAAAGGAACTGCGCCAGGTACGAATCTACTGGATAACTCAAAATTACCAATAAATCGTGATCACCAATGTAGGAAATGACATTCAGGGCTATGTGGTAAATGGTATAAAGCTTTCCCAACAGCTCGTCCCAAAGTATCATAGTCTGATTCTCACTGTACATTCGATAACCTTGAAGACCTAATGGCTGTGAATCGACTCTTCTTCAAGAAAGGCGCAAGACCCACTCCTCAGATATCTCAACCGGAGGACAAACATTCAATATTGGCAACCTGACAAACACATCCAAAAGTACAACCATCACATCACCAGAATCACGGATCTCAGTCAACCCTTAGTTAGGGCAGCCCGTTTCACGGTCACAAGCATTGCGGCCCTTGGGGCAAGGCTTGCCCTTCTTTGTGCGTGTATCGCAGCAGTCCGCATCCTGTATTTGTGAAAGGCGGAAGCCCGCGTCAGCCCCGTGTTTGCTGGCAAGGCTCAGCTTCGAGAGAGAGGATAATACTTACACAGTCTTGGGGCGTGATCCCAAACTTGGCGCAGTAGTTATCAGTCTGAATTTTGCGTGTCAGTAAGAACTGAGACTTGATGGAACTTTTTGGTCCGTCACAAGAGTGCTAAAGGTCTCGAGATATTCCATGGGTCTCCGGAGACTGTCTCCCGCACAAAGTTGCTCCCAGGACAAACTTACATCGCCACCAACATTGCAGGCCCCCTGCCGATTGCAAGCATCGACGTTGTCCTTTCCGCCCCAGCAGCAGTTGGGGTCAAGGCTGCCAGCAATCATGCACTAGGCGAGGAAAGTCAGCATAGACTCTTAGGTTCGCGGCGAATGTCAATATCAAACTAGGATTCAGACTTACAGCAGCGTTGACAGAGCTAACGCCGAGGATTACAATGGACAGGAAGGAGGAGAACTGCATTTTGGTGGTAGTAGATGCGAAAATTGAATAAAGATTCAAAAGCTGAAGTAATGAGGAATGGTAAAGGCCAAGAAGATGAAGTTGCTGTGCTTTTTTGCTGCAGTAAGGCTGGCTTTGTATGTAGTGCTATCTGTGAATAGTAGTCGAGTGCAGATGATTTGGGGGATTGTGCTAGTTTATATAAATTCCTTTGCCACAAGAAAGAAGAGTCTTAGAAGACATCAGCAGTGTGGTTGTCTTCCTGGTAGAGATTCTATATTTATGGATAAACCTTAAAGTTAATGCATGATAATCTTCAGTACATTACCTTGTTCTTTTTCCTCCATAGTCGATAAATGAAACAAGAACATGAGATTACTTGCGCGCCTTCCTCTACCGCGCGCTCTTCATTAGGAAGAAACTTACTGTTTGTAAGATCTAGCTAAGCGCGTATGGAGGAACAAGACCAAATGAGTCGTTCTCATACCTCGGCGCGTTTAATGGCGGGCCAACGTTTAGCCATGCATTGAAGCACCGAGCATGGGCTGAAAGCTGTATCAATATGATGATTGATATAAGATTGTAAATAACGTTACTCCGGGAAAACGTTATTGGCCAATTGCACGAGTCATCTTGTGAAACACGATCAGAGTTGGCACTGGCAGTTGGCATGGCCGAGCACCCGGGCGATCAGGTGGCTGTGAACCACGAACTATAGAACCGAACTTATTATCTGATTCGCCAATCGCATTCCTGGCACCCCTGGCTTGCCAAGGCTCAGCCGCAGCAGCCCTATTATGTCTGAGCAGTAAATAATGAACCACATTAATTTGATCACACTCAAAGATGCGTATTTTTGTTAAGCAAGGCTCGTTGGGATGAACTCGCAGTAAACCTACAATCATTGGCCAAGTTATGCATCAATGCCACGATGAGAACTTCTCGAGTCAGTCCAGAATCCTTTTAGAGAGCCACCGGCAATTGCGTGGCAGGTGCCTTGCCGAGCCTGCGCTCGAAGACATCGCTAGCGATGTAAAGGAAGCTTGAGGTGTATATAATGATAGTGGTACTCGTCGACTCAAGGAATTGTTTTCACCACTACTACATCGGTATCAACATTGCCTGCTCTTTCAACCAATACTTCGTTCTCTCTCTGTGTTTCTCATCTGTCCCTCATCTATTCATCTAGACTTACCCACGTTTGCAAGATCTTCAAGAATTCCCTCCTTCACCCAAATCTATCAATTCAAGATGAAGTCCACCTTCTTTCTCGCCGCTGCTATCGCCAGCCTGATGGGCTCTGCACTTGCAGCACCTCAGAACATCGAGGCCAGACAGGGGCAGACCGCAAACGACGCAAGTATTTCCCAAATCTCCATGCCTCTTACGTTTGAAATTCTATCCTGATTTCTCTTAACTATATTCTGACTGGGTACTTGCGAGTCTTTAGTGCGACGGAGAAAACGACTGCTGCTTTTCGTCTGAAGCAGCTTGCTTCCGTCAAATGGGAACATTGTCGGGCAACATCTACTGTCCGCTGCACAAGATGTGTGCTACTGATTATAACATTCCTCGGACCAAATGCGTAAGACATCAGACTCCAAGAACTGCTGGTGAGGTTTACGCTAATCATGGCAACAGAACGCTGACTGCTGCCAAATCTCTACGGGCAATGGTCGTGGCTGCCCGGGTAAATAAGGCCGGTGCTTAGCATTCCACCTCGGCACGAGGCTAGCATGATGAAGGGGGGTTGGACAGTCGTGGGGCATGAGGCAGTGAGATAGCTTAGAGTCTGATCTTCTTCTATTTTTATATATTTGTGTATTCCCAGAATGGACGACATTTGCAAAACGTGAATGGCTGCTGGTGGTTCCGACTCCCTCAAAAGCGCCTAATAATTACACAGGTACTGTGCACGATCGCGAAGCCTGTCCGAGGGCACTAAGCTCAGCATGCAAACTCGGTTATGTGAACAGCAATTACATATGTCCGGCGATCGGTATAAATCTGCTGGGTTTGAAGTTGCAGCCCATCAGCTGCCATCTTCCAAGGATCTTTCCGTGAAGCCTTCAATTGAACTCTGCGAAGCGAAACAAAGACGGTGCGGGATGCTCCGGCTGAGGCTGAAATCGATGACGGCCCCTTCGTGTGCGAGGGAATGGGGTCGCCAAGCGGAATTCCAAGGAGAAAAACACATTCACGAGAAGTCGACCAGCTGCACTATTATCCGTATACATCCCGAAGGCGTACAGTCTCTTTACACATTGGTGAACACTCAGAGACCTAGCGTTATAGAAACAATACAATGCAAATAACAGTGTAGAAGTCTCTGCCTGGGTATGTAGCCTCAGCCTTGTGCCGCACAGACAAGGCTAGGAACGTTGAACAGCAAATGGATCCCCTGCCGCTAACCTATAGTTGGAGGGGTGTCGGAGGACAAAATGGGCTAGATGCTGAACAATTCCAGGCCCATCGTTAAGTTTTCCAGCATGAATGTTCCCCTGGTCAAGCAAGAATCTGAAGATTATATACTAGGGGTATACTTGCATCGGCGTACCCTTTGTTTTTATTAGTGTTATTCACTGATCTCATGAATATTAATGGTAGATACACCGTGGCTTGGATTCATCCACGGTGTAACACCTCAAACTATTATACCAACATTTTTGTGTCGCGTGAGGTACCTAGAAGGCGGAGCGTGAGCTTATTTGATCTGCCGTTTTTTGCGTGGCTGTAGGCCCCTGTCACGGAGTCTATGTATGCTTATCTGTATGCCGAAAGAAGTAGGCGCTGCAAACAACAGTGGTCATCTTGAATTGGGTCAAGTGCTAGTATTGCTCAAGATGAATCCCCATGTCAGACCTCATCTTTTTATCTTTCTCCAGGTGAAGGGTACTGACTTTCCAGAGTATCGACGCTTTGCATCAAACACTGATAATCGGCTTGAATCTTGGAAGTTTCTAAGTCATCTGGAGTATCAAAATCGCAAGCAGTATTGTTGCATCACCACAATCGAAGTAGCTGGCTTGGGTGAACTGAGGAAGGGCTGCTGGGACTGGACCTGGGCTACCTTGCTTGCCGTTGCTACTGCAAATAGGGCCCGATAGAAGACAAGGTGCAAAGAACAAGATTATCTGCTACCTATAAGCTGCCAGTGGGTGCTTGGGGTACTTGAGCCTCCAAAGCTGTTGAGTTGTAGGCCAAGTGATGCCCATAGACTACACTGCTAATGGTCTTGTTCTGCTGATCTGGTAGCTGCACTTCTTTTTTCTTGACGCTGTGGCGCAAAGATTGGAAAATATTTTAAGGCTAGATCCTACCTCCAAAGCCACTTGGGAGAGCTATGCCTCTCAGACTTGCTCAAAACAAACAAACGGTTCCCCTTCTACGGCTGCACTGCCAGTCTCACACACCCTTCATCCACCACCGCCACCTTGTCCTCCCCGTGGCGATCATGCGACGTCAGGTAAGGTGTTTCAACAAGTTCGAAGTATCTGGGTCATTGACTAACGCCTTGAACCTGATTTCTTTTTAGCGGGACAACCATCCTCCTACCATGGCCGCGCACAGCCCGCCTCGCCGCGAGAAAAGAGCGCGACAACACCACGTAAAGTTCTCTACTCAGTCTTTAAGAAACTCTCAGCTTGGGCGTTGTCTAAGAATCTGATTATCCAGGACGAGGAAGACTCTGCTACACGCGCCGCTAGCTACCAGTTACGCCAGGTAGGCTGTTCTGACCAACTTCACGATTGGGTCATTGACTGATGATTCTGTCGGCTTAGGACCAACCTTTTACCCAAGGAGGCCTGCGAGCCCCATCCCGAGCCTCGCCGCTTCAAGTTACGTTGAGCCTTCTCAAGAGCGGCAGCTCTCGACGGCTTGATAACTGACTAACAAGATTGTCGCGTAGCACGAGAACCACAACCACTCTCCTCGACCTGACAATGTTCCCTCACAAGACCATCAAAACCAAGTAAGCTTTCCCTGTGAGCATCTCGCACAATGATACTTGACTCACCATACCACCGACACAGAGACCCCGCTGCTCTCTTTCCCCTGGAGGCCAAACGAGCCCCACGGAAGACCAGCTGCACCACGTAAGCCCTTCTGTCCAGTCACAAGCAGATTGTTTGTTGACTAACAATCGAGTTTCTGCTTCAGCTCCTAGACCGTGTCTCGTCTCCTCAAGGAAGCCTCCGAGCTCCATCCTCTGGGAACCGGCGTGACCTACTTGACTCCTCCACCAAGACATTTCCCAACTGCGCCCACGAGATAAGTGGCGACCTTCTCCGCGATTTTCTTGCCAGCGAAGGCACCGAGTGCCCACGCTGCCAGGTCGAGTCGATCGAAGGGTAAGAGCAAGCTCTACCTGAGCACATGGCGACGACTGGCTCATCTATTCCGCCAAACAGGACATTACACTTCGAGCGCTGCGAACACACAGTCAGCGGTGACGACCTCGTCGATTTTTATAACAGCGGCTTGATGCAGCCGCCGATCCTCTGCCCGGCCTGCAACCAGACTTCACCAAGGTAGGTAAGGATCCAGAACCGGTGCCACCTGATCACTCACTCATACCTAACATGTCCTCGGACAGGGCCGTGGACGGCGAGGCCACGACCCGCCCGGCAGGCGAAGCCACCAGGCACAGCCAGCGGTCCCGAATCACCATCCCCGACTACGCGGACCCCCGATTGAAGGAGGGCGTGTCATCAGACATCATCGTCAGCCACTCAGGCAAGCCTCGGTTCCACGTTGATCCATCGGTGTGGAAGTGGATGTCGAAACACGACAAGAAAGAGTTTCACTGGCGGTGTAACGTCTATTTCGGCCTGCGCCCCGGCGTGGAGGTTCGGCAACCCACGAGCCAAGACAGTCACAGCCAAGTCGACGCCACTCTCACCCACCGTCCTTCAACTGGCCCGATTTCCTCCAACCGGGGCGAGGCTGAGGCCAGGGCCCAGCTACGCATGCCAGACGAGGAGATCCACAACAACCTCGCAAGCGCAAACCCAGCCACCCGCAACAAGAAAACAAACCCCATCCAGTCTCCCACCCCCGCGAACAACCAGACATCCGCCTCCGCGCCGCGCCAGACCAGCCGAGTCAGCACCGAGCCTCGTGCTGCCACCATCCACAACCCAGCCAACGACAACCACCCGACCGACCCCTCCCCAGCCGACGAGACCCCCTCAGGCTCCGCAGTCTGGGACAACCGCCATCTCCTGGAATGGCTGTCCTCGCCCGATTGGAAGCCCGCTTCCGGAGGGGGGGCCTGCATCTACATGTTCTGCGGCATCACCACTGCAGCAGATGACACGTTGAACACCCACATCCTGCGCGACCACTACGGCGCCCCGCCCACCGGCACCGTCGTCGATGCCCGGGGGGACTTTTTCAATGCCGCGGCGCTCGAGAGGTATTTTGGAGGCAACATCCCGCCTTCGGCTCAGGTTTACATTGGGCGGTGGTTTTTTCCGGCCGACGGGCCCCGGTCCCATCGGGACAGGGAGGGTTTTCCGCGAAACGCTGCGGCTGAGAGTTTGCTTGCAGCGGGAGATGGATGCCATTGGCGTCAAGTTTGATGGTCTGAGAGTCATCGAAGATTGGCAATTACGCTTGCCGGTCACCTCCGAGAATATCATAACGGACTGTATTCCCAAATGTACAAAATTCGGTTGCTTTTCCAACCTTCTTAGACAAGAATTGCATAACCCAGCCTCGTCGCGACATTTCAAACCCCTAATGTAACCTTACCACCGTCAACCATGAAAAGTTTTCTGCGGTCAAAACTCCTCCCTCAACTCCATTTTAAACTAGACAATGACGCATTAGCTTCAGAGACGCAGATAATAGAATTGAACTTTTCTCTGATCATCAAAGCTTTCGTCACAACTCCAATCTCGTGCCCCTTGATATGGCAACGATTCTCACAGCAGGAAAAAAATAACAAGACTCCTGAGGCACGAAAGAATCATTCTGTCACCTCATACAGTGCTAGAACATTCTTGGCTTCTAGTCCTCCCATAACCGTGCTGGTCTTATTCAACGAGTTCATCCCTTGCACTGGCAAACGTGCCTCAGATAATGATCCATCGCTGCCAATAGTTCAAAGTGCGATGAAGTTTTGACATCTTAGCAAGACTGAACCTGCAATCCCATATCAGGAGGATATCAGATCGGCCAAAAAATCAAAATCTTCGATTGGATTAAACTCTGGAATGAGCTACGGTAACGCTGGCCCATGCTCACGGGCGGCTAAAAGCGTGACTCTGTGCCCTGCCTCCTGGCGACGTACACAGGCCAAGAGTGCGGAACGACATTGAAGTAGGCCTTATAAGACCACTCCTTCTCCGGGTCAACCTGTCTGATATCGTAATCGCGCACGATAGTCCCGCAGATCTTGGCCACCTCCATCTTGGCAAGGTGCTGCCCGGGACAAGCATTATATCCCCCGCCGAACTTCAATCGCAAAAGAAAGTAGTTAGCACCTGGTCAGCATTTCCCCCACACTGGAATAGGACAGGACATGTATCTCAGGCTGCAAACTCACCGGAATGAAATACTTCTCCTTCGAAGCAATATCAGGCGCAAACCACCGGTCAGGATTAAACTCATCCGCATCGGGCCCCCAGATCTCCGTGGACCGGTGCAGCACAAACGCGCTGACGGACAGAATAGTGCCACCGGGGAACTCGCGGTCCCCAATCTTCACGCCGTGCTTCGGCGCCACGCGCGGGAGGCCCTGCTGCACAGGCGCAAAGACACGCATGGCCTCCTTGATGCATACCTGCAGGAACGGGAGTTTCTGCGCATCGGCGAAGCCGATGATCCTGTCGCGGCACCTGCCCTCCCTGCGCGCGGCATCGATCTCGTCTTGCAGCCGCCGCCACGCCGTCGGGTGCCGTGCCATATGGTACAGGAACGACTGGAGCGCCGTCGAGGTGGCGTCGCCGCCCGCGGCGACGGTGCCGATCGTCTGGCCCTGGACGGTGGTCATGTCGAGCCTGTCGGGGCGCTCGCGGAGGGTACGGAGCCAGTGTTCGAGCAGGTCGAAGCGGTTGCCGGCGCCTTTCGCCTCCCTGCCCTCGCGCTCGCGGAGCGAGTCCATCGTCACTTTCAGGATGTGGCCCGTGGGGATGACGCCGAGCCACGTCGTGAGCGGGTTCGCGAGGAAGACGGCGTGGACCATGAGGATGAGCCAGTGGTGGCCTGCCACGGCGGCGAAGAGGCCCAGGCGCGTGTTGTTGGCGATGGTATTCCCGATGTCGCGGCCCTTCTCCAGGAACCCGTACGGGCTGGAGAAGAGCACCGTGCCCGTGACGTCGTTCGAGGTGAAGGTGCAGAACCGGTCGAGGTGCATGGGGCGGCCGCTGTCGGCATGGCTGTCCAGCCAGTCCATCAGCAACCCAATCGTCCTGTCGATCGAGTCCTCGCAGTGGAGCATGTTCGACAGGGAGTACCCGGGGGCAAAGTTCCTCGAGTGCTCGGACTTCCGCTTCGGGTCGAGGACCGTCATGCCGTTGGTGTACCTGGAGTCTGGGAACGCAAAGATCTTGTAGAAGGCATCCTTCCGCAGGGGCGTCAGGATGAGCTCCTTGACGACCTCGGGATGGCAGACGCTGACTTCGTTGTTTGCGATGCGGACAAACGGGCCTCAAGCGCAGATGTTAGCTGAGGCGACAGTGCTGTCAACGCGTGTGTTTGAAACACTTACCGTACTCCTTGTGTAGGCGCAGTAGGTCTTCGCCCTGGTTGCCTCTCACGATCATGCTCGTGTGCCACAGCCGCCCGAGCGACGCCCAGAATGGCCCAGGGACGCTTCTCAGAGGCGCGAGGTACCGGCGGTAGAGCAGGAGGCCCAGCAGGCAACAGACGGTGCTGACCGCAAGCTCTGCCCAGGAACAAGGTTGCAAGCTGAGCCTCGGCAGAGCACTAGTCGTTAGGGGCGTTCCTTCGGCCATCGCGACGGTGATGCCCAACTCGAACGAACCTGCTGTCGCGAACACTGCAGCCCAGGCTTTGTTTGTGACGAGGGACGAAAAGTGTGTGTCATTACTAAGGACGAGAACGAGACGAGGTGCGGAAATACAAGGATTCTGCACGTACACGCGTAGGGTAACAGCGCTCGGCACGCAGGATAAAGATCCGCAGGTGCTTTCGTCCACTCGTGGGGCTGCCTGGTGGGACGACCGGGATGCGACTCCTGCAGCTGCTAACGGCAATTGGGAAACTATTGAGGTAGTCGCGGGCCAAGAAGGCTAACGCGAGTGGGCAGGATTTGTCGATGGCCTCCCCGGGCTCTGCAAGAACGGTCAAGCCACGACAGGCTGTGGCTGCCCTCGACGTGGCGTGACGGAAGAGGCCCATGCGACGAAAATGATATGTCGTGCTGCATTGCAGAAACCGGCTCCACAGTCGCCTGCAGACAAACCACAAAATATCGGGGCTTGACCGCGCTTCGTGTATCATACGATGCGAGTTTAGGTGGTTGAGTCTCTATACTAAATATCATTATTGAAACAGACTACAAACGAAGTCGAGGAAAATTTAGCTTACGGGTCAAGCTGGACAGTAGGGAAAGGATCGTGGGGCAGAAGCGTCAGACCTATCAGAGAGAAAACATCCTGTAAACTTTGGACAAGGAGACGACACTGTCTGGGGACTGCAAATGAAAGGATGGATGGATTTTCAGCTTAGCAATCGGCAAATGCACAAATGCATGGAGCATGACCGCGACATATCCGGATTTCGTCATCAGAGATCCAAGGGAAGGTGCCCGACACAAGTAATATCCTTGCCAGAGCTACTATCCTGCAAGCACACCCAACGTGTGCAGGAAGCAAGCACGCATTGAAATAGCTCCGCTCGTGCTTGAAAGTTCGAGTCAGTCAAGACGAGCCGTGTTTGTCCATACCCGGGCAGTGTCGTTTATTCCTGCTCACAGCATTGAGCCTCAGCAGAGTAGTTCGTTTGCGCTTTGTAAATCACGTCAAAGTGGATCCGTTTTAAATGTAGGCATACTTCTTGTATCTTGATGTTAGCCATCATGCCATCCACGGGTCCTATCCAGATGTGGAGCGAAATCTCGGCAGTCTTATCGAATCTGATCGAAATTCAAAGTTGAGAAGCAGCTCTAAACTCGAGTTAAAAAGTTTCTTTACCCATGCGCACAAAACGCACTTTCATCCAGGCCTGACAGACACGAACCCTGGAAACGTTGGTCAGATGCCTGGTCACGTGTGTGGCGGCGGAGGCTGACGTGCGACGACAAGATCATCGGTGTACGTACCGTCCCATTTAGGAGCATTCTACCAAGGTTTGAAATTGGACCACCGTGATTAGTCGCGCTGCAGCGGTGGGTACCTGTCTGATGGGAACCTTGAGGGAACCTTGAGGGCGCCGTCGTGGACCTTGATGGGCCCAGTTTGGCGGCGAGGGAAGCTTAGGTAGATTGGAGCCAGGCCAGGGTTGGCGTGACTGGCGATGGCAACTAGTATAAAACACGGAATTCCGTAGGGACGCACACTTCTGCGATCGAAATGATCCTTTCCCGTGTTCATACTGCACCCTGTGCTTGTGCGGCAGACAGTATTCGTGCGATCAATCGATTTGCGAGTCAACATGGCTTCCAAGAGGAAGACGGCCGTGGCCGTGGCGCAGGGCAAGGGCAATTCCAAGAAGGCCAAACAAAAGAAGGGCCCGCTTCCTGTGACTCTGTTGTCGGGATTCCTGGTATGACTGGCTTCTCCGCTTCCCGTATTCCCGAATCCCTCAGATCATCTTGGCTGTTTGCAACATGTGGACTGGAGCGCTGATCATCGCATGGTACTCACACAGGGAAGTGGGAAGACAACACTGCTTCAGCATATCCTCCAGAGCAACCATGGACTCAAGATTGCCGTGATTGTCAATGACATCGGCGCGGTGAACGTCGACGCCTCAACCATCCAGTCAACCCACCGCATCCACAAGACAGAGGAGAAGGTCATCGCGCTTCAGAACGGCTGCATCTGCTGCACCCTCCGGCAAGACCTGCTCTCTGAGCTGGTTGAGCTTTCAGAGAAGCATGCCTTCGACTACGTCATTATCGAAAGCAGCGGCAGTGAGTCCAGGTCCCGACATGTGGCATGGAAAGAAATGACCAAGCACAGGCGTGCAGGTCAGCTAAGCTAACCGTAATGTTTCAGTCAGCGAGCCAGGACAGGTCGCCGAGAGTTTCGACTCGAAGCTCACAGAGCACATGTACCAGGTCTTGAAGGACGAGGGCCAGTTGGACGAGGGCGGAGCCTTGAAGAAACTGTAAGTGTACTTGTTGAGGATAAAACTTGCCAGCGATCTCGTTCGAAGCGCCAAGACCCCTCAGAGACTGACCTGGCGCACCTGCAGGCACAAAGCCGGCGAGGCTGGGATGGGAAAGTTCGCCCGTCTGGACACAACTGTGACCGTCATTGACGCCTTCACCATCTTCAACGACTTCAACACGGCGGACATACTGTCGAGTCGACGCGACGACGTGACACCCGAGGACGAGAGGACGGTCTCCGACCTGATGGTTGACCAGATTGAATTCGCAGATGTCATTATCCTCAACAAGACTGACATGGTCAGCAAAGAGAGCTTAAAAGAGATCAGGGCTCTTTTACGAACCTTGAATCGTGAAGCCAAAATCCTGGAGGCCAAGTATGGCAAGGTCGATGTCGGCGAACTTGTGAACACTGGTCTTTTCAGTCTGGACAAGGCTCAGACAAGTTCGGGGTGGATGCGAGACCTGCATGAGTTGATGCTACGAGAGGTGAGTTGACCTGGACGTTCTTCTGACCTTTGGGTTCTGGACAGAAGTTGACGAAGTGATTGGCAGGTGAACGGAAAGACGGCAATCACCCCGAAGCCAGAAACCGAAGAGTACAACGTGCGCAACTTCATCTACAAGCAACATCGACCCTTCCACCCCGAGAGGCTCTGGAGACTGGTATACGACAAGTTCATCCTCCAGCTCGAACACCCGGAACAGGATGGGGACGAGGGCGCTGAGCCGCCAGCGAAGGTCGCGCATGAAGCAGGCGAGGGTGGTGATGACGAAAGCGTGAGGGACGAAAACGCCGACGAGACCGAGAGTGAAGACTCAGACGAGCAAGACACCGACATGGAGGACGAGGCGTCCACGCCGGCCGCGTCGGATGTTTCAAGCTCGGCCCAGACGGCGCTGACGTCCCCCACAGCCAGCAAGCACGAGAACAAGCTCTCAGATGACGACGAAGCTGAAAGCCCGTCGTCAAACATGAAACCGGGGGACCTCGAGACGCCATCCAAGGAGGTCGTCCTGGCCAACAAGCGCGCCAACCCCCTCTTTGCCCGGCTCTTCCGCTCCAAGGGCACCTACTGGCTCGCGACGAGGCCCGACTATCGCGGGATCTGGTCCCAGGCAGGGGCAATGCTCACGCTGGTGGGGGGCACCAGGTGGGACGTCACACTCACCCCGGACGAGCTATCACAGTTGTATCACCCGGACACCACCGACCCCGAGATCATGAAGCAGGTCCGCCACGACATGACGAGCGGGGGCGAATGGGGAGACCGGAGGCAGGAGATCGTGTTCATCGGCGAGAAGCTTGATGTCGCCGGTATCCGGGGGGCCCTGGATGGCTGTCTCTTGACTGACATCGAGTGGACACGCTGGAAGCGGAAGATGAGGACTGTGATGAAGAAGCAAGAGAAGCTCAGGGCTCTGATGGAAGGGTTGGAAGCTGCGAAGGAGGACTTGGTCGACGAGTTCGAAGACGCGTTTCCCGAGTGGGAAGGGCACTTCCAAGACGAGGAGTATGGGCAAGATGAGGACGATGACGAGGATGGGCACGAAGGGCACCATCACTAAGCCATGGTTTTTTGTCAGAGGGTTGACTGAATATCACGACTATGCTTGTCACCACGACCGTGGCTATTGTTCTACATCAGATGTCGCTTGAGTTTAGACGAAATAATTTTGATACCTTCGTCCGAAAAACAGGGCTCCTTTCCATCGCAGATGCCAAAGGATCACAAGTTGACAAGCACCGATTCTTGCACAGACTGACTGCGTCGTCCCAAGATGCGACCTTCACAGCTGCACCAAGCTTCCACTGACTACACAAAGATAATCCCACAAAGACCAACCCAATCAATCCGAAGCGATGGCCAACCCGTTACGGGCGGATTCAACGGCGAGCTCATGTGAAATGCTCGAGCCTCGCATCATGATCGTCGTCCAGCCTCACCGCGTTACGCACACAAATGACCGCATGCTGCGGAAAGAAAGTGTCCAGACCATCACACGATTCATGCTACGCAGTGTACGCGACGACTCTTGTGAAGTTGAATGCAGATCGAAACTCTCAGCCCCAGCATCGGCTGTCGGCCCCTGACCAAATCCAGGACAGGAACGGAAAAAAGGACGATGATGTTTGTGCTTCGGCGGCCCTCCGTCACTCGGAATCGCCATCAATGCAACCGTGCAGCCGACGCAAGCAAGGCAGACTTCACGCGTCTCTGGGCCGCGGATCCTTGGCAGGGGCCGGAATCGCTTCGGCTCCTGATAGGCTCTAGAATGTTTACACTCTCGCATACTTGGGATGATTCGCGGCAGACGGACTCAAGCTTTAGGAAAAACGTAATAGGAACATGCCCGGGTGCTAAGAATAACACCGCGCTTCAATGAACCGTCGTGCACTGGCCATGGTGTATTCATCATCTAGGGGCTGAGCCTTTGCTGTTTGTAGCCATAGTGGGCTCTGCGGGCTGTGGTCATTCGATCAGAAATGTCCCGTTGTCGTGGCTGCATGATGATCTGCGGCAAGCTTCCCCTTTCACCGAAACGGTCGGCCTAACCACAGAAGACGTCCAGGGGTAGGTCCACCACCGCCTTATGCTAGCATAGGGCCTCGAGCCTATGCAGTTGAAGCTTCTAAAGAGCGGGTCCATCACGGCGGGAAGACAGGGTAGACCCATGCACGAGATGCCTTGCGGCTATACCATAACGCAGCACACACCATAATACTACTAGACACACGCATACGCAGCCGGGCTGAGGATACGTTCACCTGGATAGACGCATTTGTACCCAACATCTTGCCTTTAGACCCGTGGAAGATTTCAACTTAGACTCACATAAATTATTAATAGCATACTGTGATGGCTCTACTCATGTCCCCGAGGCCAAGAACGGAATAGCCCACATATACTGCTCAATTGGGCGGGAAATCTGGAGTCTTCTCTGCCAAAACGACTCAGATCCGGCTACGGAAGAGAGACATAGGATCCCGACGCCCACAAACCGAACCGGGGAAGACAAGGGTACGTCAGAACCTCGAACTTCCCCTGCGTTCGAGGACCCACCAAGAGGCTATGCCGAACATACGTGACCCCTGTGAAGATCATGGCAATGCAACCACCCGGAGTAACCCCACAAACCGAGATCTGGAGAGCCTCACGCGTAGCCGTAGTAGCTGGACATAGTGACGGCGATGGCGAGGCTGAGGGCTGTGTGTGAACTCGTAGCAATTGAAGCAAGTGTTCAAGTCTATAAGAAGTTGAGTCCCATCGTCCCAACACCAACATTATTTTCCATCTCATCATCAACATCAACACATTCAATCAACACTCTCATCAACAGCTTCAACTCCAACACTCACTCTTCTCACTCATTCAAAGCTTCTCAGCACACTCACTCACAGACTTTCCAACCCAACCCAAACAACCAACAAAAATGCCTTCCTTCCAGCAGATCATCATCCTCGCCGCCATGGCCTCCTCCGCCCTCGCCAGCCCCCTCATGGCCCGCGACACCTGCAACGTCGCCCCCTCCGCGACCGGCGCCCAGACCCCGCTCAGCGCGCCCTCAGTCACCACCGCCGAGCTCTGCAAGGAGGCCTGCGAGGCCAACGCCTCCTGCAAGGCCTTCGTCTTCGGCCTGCCAGCCGGCGCCAGCGCCCCGACCTGCCAGCTCTACGCCGTCCCCGCCGCCCAGGTCCCCACCGCGGGAACCAACCTGCACGTCTGGGACGTCGCCTGCGCCGCCGCCCAGGTGCCCACCACCGCCCCCACCCAGGCCAACCCCCAGGGCCAGGTCAACACCGCCTCCTCATCATCCGGACAGACCGGCCAGACTGGAACTGGTCAGACCGGAACCGGCCAGCAGAACGGCCAGAACAACAACGGCCAGAAGGCTGCTGCCAAGCGCGACGTCTGCGGCTCCGCCCCGACGGGGCCCTCCACCGCCGCCGCGCCCACCCCCCTCAAGACCGACGCGTCCATCGCCAACCAGGCCGACTGCCTGGCCCTCTGCAAGAAGACCACCGGCTGCCAGTCCGTCGAGTTCGGCACCTTCAACGGCGCGTCCCAGTGCCGCCTGTTCCAGGTCCCCGCCTCCCAGCTGCCTCCCGCCGCCGATGGCCAGAGCTTCGTCGCCTTCGACCAGGGCTGCTAAATGCCTCCGGAAAAATTTGTTATCACCAGGGAGTGTTTGAAGATCATGATCATGGGAAACTGGAAAAATGGTTTTGGTTGTTGATTTCCTTTTTGTAACTAGACTGGTGGGGGGCGTCCTTTGCGATTTGGTACTTCATGCTCTTCAAGCTCGTCAATATACACTTTCTGCTTCAATTCTCTGTTTCAGTTAGACATTCCGTGAAACCGACCAGCCTCCTCCTGGGACTATTGCAAATGCTAGGTATTGAAAATGCGTGAAGTATTTATGACACTATACCCTAAATAAAAAAAAGTGAAGCCACAAAAGTGTGACTCCGACTGCGCCTGTCCTTTATCGAATACAGCAGTGGCTATTGCGTCTAGACTATTGTAAGCTAGATAAGTAATTATACAAATTATCCACCGCAGCCGTGGCCGATGCAAGCTGAGCGTCCTCGGTAGCGGCGCCAATGTGAGGCGTGCTGACAACATTGGGCAACTTCCACAACTCCCCATACCTCTCGACCGTGGGCGGCTCCTCCTCATGAGCATCCAACCCAGCGCCCCAGATCAGACCCTCCGCCAAAGCCCGCTCCAGGTCCTTCTCGTCCACTATCCCGCCCCGAGACGCATTGACCAAAATAGCCGTCCGCTTCATGCCGCGTAGGTCCTCATACGAGATCATGCCCCTCGTCTCCGCCGTCAGCGGGACGTGGACAGACAACACGTCCGCATGCACAAGCACATCCGAGCACGACCGGACACGCACGTGCTCGAGATCGCCCCAGGCACCTGCCGGCGCGTAGGGGTCGTACGCCACGACGGGGCCGCCAAAGGCCCCGCGGAACATGTCGGCCACCTTGCGGCCGATGGCGCCCATGCCTATTATCCCCAGTGTCTTCCCGTACAGTGTGACCCCGTTGCACGCCTGCTTGTGGACGGGCTCCTTCATCTGGCGGCCCACGATGGAGGGGATCTGGCGGGCGACGGACATGGCCAGCGCCAGGACGAGCTCCGCGACGGCCTGGGCGTTGGCGCCGGGGGTGTTTAGGATCTTGATGCCCCTGACGGCGCAGGCCTGCTCGTCTATCTTGTCGATTCCCACGCCGTGTTTGCCGATGGCGATGAGGTGCGGACAAGAGTCAATGTCCTCCTTCCGTAAGTAAGAGCCTCTTAGGAGAACGAATTTGGCTTTCTGCTGCCAACCCTTAAATTCTGGGTCCGTGTTGAGGACGACATTAAACAGCGTTCGGGCGTGTTCAACGGCTTTAGGATGCCACGGGTCTATCACGTACACCGTAGGCTTGTTGGGGTCATGACTGGCTGAGGGGGATGGTGCATGGCTTGTAGTGTCTGGGTCGACGAGTAGAGCAGGTGCCATGATGAACTACTGAGACAGGCCGGATGGGAATTCTTGATGATACGCCTGCGTATTGATTGTAGTACAAAGACAGACAGTTGAGCGAAAAATAATTGCAGATTGTAATGGTAATAACAACTCCGACAGTCTGTCTAGGACGAGGCGTCATTATCATGTTTTCGATATCATGGACACAGAATCGGTGGTGCCCCGGGTCATCGGACAAGCTCCGGCACGCTCACCGTGCTCAATGAGAAACGGACAAATGCCACTTGCACACTTTCTTGGCCAACCCTGGGAAACCTACACATCTTCACTAAATGGCCCCAGGCCAACCTACATAACCAAGAAGGTACCCTTTAGTAATACAGACTGCCGCCAGGGACCTGCTTAGTACTTCTCACCATTGGTTCAATTGTGGGTACGTCTCACAACGAGAATGCAGGGGAACATCGTGCCGCCTCAAGCATGGGACTGCCACGTCCATTGCTTCGATCCAGCTCAGTTCCCATTCAAGCAAACACGCACATACACACCAGAACCGGCCAGGCTGAGTCAGCTGATCGAAAACGTCCTCACCGAACGAGTTGTATTGGTTCAAGCGTCTGTCGAGGACGGGCCTTCGGGCCTGATCCGCCAACTCACCGACGCCGGCAAGATCCACCCAGAACGGGTAATGAGAGGCATCATCCTCGCCGAGTCGGTCCCAGAAGACGGCCCAACTCCAGGCCCGGACCTCGACCGCATGCACGAGACCGGGGTTCGAGGCGTCCGCGTGCATGGATACCACGGTGGATCCGGAGACGACATCGAGTGGGCGTACAACCAGCTGGTCCGGGCTGCAAGCCTTTACCCCGTCAAGAACATGGGCTGGGTCATTTCCGCCCAGTTTAGCCTAGTGACATGGTCTGGCCTTGCAGATCGGCTGCTTGCGAGCGAGCGTCGTGCTGACAGCGACCTGGCCACAGCCAAGATCGTGGCAGACCACAACGCATGCGCGGCGTCAAGAGACCTCGGAGGTCATGATCTTGGCGCAGTGGTCAACCTCTTGGCAAACTCGACTAGGTTCTATATCAAACTGGGCGCCTTCTACCGTCGAGAACCCCTCGACATATTCCGTATGCGCCAGGTGGTTGAACTCTTTGCCTCGGCGGCCCCCGGCCGTCTCTTGTGGGGGAGTGACTGGCCGCACGTGGATGTGACTGGGAAAGGCCTGGGCCCTACACCGCACCTGCGCGGAATAAGCGCGGCCGACGAGCTACGCGCACTCGAGTCGTGGCTGTCACCTGATGAGTTCAACAGGATCCTGGTTGAGAACCCGGCCAGCGTGTTCGGCTGATTTCCTACGCCTGTCGGACCAGGCCCGAGGCGGGGCGGGGCTGGAGTGGATACGCCCCGAGAAAGGGCCAGGGAAGGAAAAGTCTGGGGAATGTGTGGGGGGTGGGAATGGTCCGTCTGGGGTAATTTGGGGTAGAGAAAGAAAAGCACCACCTTAAGGCATTATCATCATCGCTCGTAAGAACGACTCAGGCCGGTGCATTGCTTTTTTTTCTGTTTTCCCTCTCTCTTGTTAATCGTTTCCCTGGGCATCCGTGTTAGACATTGCTCATAGGTTTCACCACTGCCATTTGTGCCCTTCTCAATTCAACTTATCGCTTCAAAACCGGCAAGATGGCAGGCCAATATCCCAAAGAAGAGATCAGCCTCCCGCAAGATGGTTCTGCCAAGCAGACACAGGTCGACCAGCCGGAGGTGGCGATGGTTGAGACAATTGACACCGGAAAGAAATTCAATGAAAGCATGATGTCCACATATCGCTCATACGACCCGGAGTTCTCAAAAGAGACAGAGAAACGCCTGGTCAGGACCATAGACATGCGGCTCCTGCCACTCATTGTCACTATTTACATCTTCAACTACCTGGACCGAAACTCAATCACACAAGCACGTCTCTATGGACTGCAGCAAGATACCCATGTGACAGGCGTCACTTACAACACAGCCATCTCCATATTCTCTGCCGGATATATCGCCATGCAGCTCCCTGCTACCTTGCTGATGACCAAGGTCCAGCCACATATTTTTCTGGTAAGTGCGGTCCAATTTTCTCGCCTTGTATCCTCGTACATGACTCATACCAGTCCACTGACCTGTATTTGTTTCAGCCCGGATGTATCGTGACTTGGGCCATCGTGAGCGGCCTCACAGCGACAACCTCGAGCCCGGGTGGCCTGCTGGCTGTCAGGTTTGTTCTAGGCCTGGTAGAAGCTCCTTTCTTCCCCGGAGCCATATACTATCTGAGCTGCTGGTACACCAAGCGGGAGCTGGGGATCCGCATGGCCATGCTCATCTGTGGCCTGCTCTTGTCCAACTCATTCGCCGGACTTATCTCAGCTGGAATCTTGTCCGGCATGTCTGGCGTTGGCCATCTGTCAGCGTGGAGGTGGCTCTTCATCTTGGAGGGCATCGCCACAGTCATAGTCGGCACAACTGCCTTCTTCGTCCTGCCTGACTACCCAAGCACGACGAAATGGCTCAGCCAGGAGGAGAAGATTGTCGCAGAGTGCCGTCTCGCGGTGGACGCTGGCAGCGAAGAGACCCTGGCAGAAGGCGAGGGAGAGGTGTCGATATGGACCGGGCTCGCATGGGCGCTCAGGGATTACCGGGTCTGGCTCTTTGCCTGCCTGCAGATGTCGACCACAGCCTCAATTTCGTTCTCTCACTTTTTCCCGACCCTAATTCAAGGCCTGGGGTTCAAGAACAATACTATTGTTCTACTGCTCACCTCACCGCCATACCTATTCTCATTCATCTGGGCGCTGAGCTTCGCCTGGGATGCCGACAGGAGGCAGAAGCGGTCCCCCCAAGCAGCCATATCATCGATCACAGCTATTGCCGCCACCGTCGTCACCATCGCCCTGTCCGATCAGCAGTGGGCCCGCTACGCCATGACCTTTTTCGTCTGCGCAGGCACATTCGGCATATACTCCACCACTTATACCTGGCTGTCATCCACCATCGTCAGGCCTCCGGTCAAGCGCGCCGCGGCGATTGGCATTGCGAACACCCTTGCCAACACTGCTTCTTTGTTCGCCAACTACTTCTGGCTTGAAAAGTACGAACCATATTTCAGGCAATCTTGGGCCTGCATTCTGGCTTTCCAGGTTCTTGGGCTTGCATGTATATTGAGCTTGCGCTATCTGCTCAAGAGATCGAATTCCAAGTTTGACAAGCTGGCGGAACAAATGGGTGCTTCTGACGAGGCCGCTATCAATCAGTTAGACGAGGTTGAGCAGAGAGCAGTCCTCAATGGGTTCAGATATGTCGTTTAAATGCTTTTTTAAATTCCATTTTCTTCTGCAAGGCACTGTAGAGCAATGCATACTACAATTGAGCCTCTTAGAAATATTGAGCGGCTTTGATTTCGCCTTGCCTCATGTTCGTTTCAATAATTGCTCCATTTCCTCGTTCCGCGACGCCCCGATCCTCCCCATGGAATACCTCCTCGTCGTCTCCGGCGTAGCGCCTTTCTCATCTCTCGCCAGTGGATCAGCCCGATGGTCCAGCAACACCCTAGCCACACACACACACCCATTCTCCGCGGCCCAATGCAGCGGCGTGATACCTCGCCCCGCCGCCCCGGGGTCAGTAGCCATCATCTGCGGGCCCCGGAATCCCCACGGGAGCCGCCACTGCCATGGTACGCTCTTGTGATTTCTGCCATCCTGCCCCCCGTGAAAAAATGCTGGCGCCTGTGCGTTTACGTCAGCACCTCTGGCTATCAAATCCTTCGCCAACGCGGCAGCGGCTTGGGCATCCAAGGCGTCTGGGAAGTCATGGCCTGCGAGGCTGTGCAGTGGTGTCCAGCCCTCTGCGGAGACGACGGTGGGATCTGCACCGGCTGACAGCAAGGCTTGTGCTGCCCGTAGGGCATCTGCTCCGGTCTTTTCGTGACTTATTGACCTGGAACCTAGCCTTCTTTCTGTTGGTGACTTGGCTGTCCGGGTGAGTGCGCACAGGAAGGGAGTCCAGCCGTTTGTGCTGGCTGCATTCACTTCGAGGCCGCCTTGTTCACGTATTTGTCTCACGGTCTCAGCGTCAATACCATCGGCACCTCTGAAAAGCTTTGGTGCATTCGCATCCAGCTCGAGAAGGTATTCCAAAACTTCGACGTTGGCACCGGCGGCCGCGTAGTGGAGAAGTGATTCGCCGTGGTAATTGGATTTTCCCAGAGAGTCGTACTGAGTATCGCGTCTGTGGCTGAGCCACGACACAAAAGTCTCTCTCGGAAATGAAAATGCGGCCAGGTGCAAGGGAGTCTCACCATTCTCATCACCAATGGAGACGGACGCTCCATAGTTGAGAGGTGTCGACAGGTGTCTGTTATGGAGTGTGGTGTGGTTGCTCATATTCACTGTGGGTAGGGGAGAGGTGAGCCTATGCATCACAGTCTGCCCTCTTTCGTCTTGCATGTTGGGATCAGCACCTGGGGATCGGAGAACACAAACTTGTTAGCTGATCCATATCCGATCTGGGAATGTGAAGGGTTTTCGAGCTCACCACTGGCCAGCAAGGCCAAAAAGCTCTACTTGTGGCAACATTACTAGCTGCCGTATGCAACACTGGTAGCCCAGATACGTGGTCGCGATGGTTCGGGTCCAGCCCGGTACTGATCAGTCTTGAGACAAGTGAGCGCTGCCTCTCCTGGTCCTCGGGTCCGTACGCCGGCTTCCCACTATCAGGCAGCAGCGTCTTCAACCCGCACGCCTTCTCCAGCATCCGGTACCGAACCTCCTCCTCATACTCGACATGCCGCGACAACACATCGACGACCTGCGACTGCCACTGACTCACAGCTGCAAGAAGTGCCTTTCGCGTGATTTCGGCAACCCAGCCCTTCCAGATGGTCAACAGCCACTCCACTATGGTTGGATACCCATGTTGGGAGGCATCCACGAGACACGAGCCATACTTGTCGTTTGCGTGGGTATGAGGTTCCAGAGCGTCCCAGAACTCCCGCAGTATGGCGTGATTGCCAATGCTTGCGGCCAACTGGATCGCTGACTGGGAGGAATTGCCCTGTTCCCATGGGATTAGAGGGTCGGCGCCGGCGTGTAGCAGGAGGCGAACGGCTTGGATGTTGTCACACCACGTGGCGAGGTGTAGCAGTGTGCCCCATACGTGATTCTCTCTGTTCAGACCCTGCATTTGTTGTTGAGCCAGGAGGCATGAAAGCCTCTCCAGGTCTCCATCGCGTACAGCTGCATGTAGAACCTCGGCCGGTTTGTCGAACGCGTCTTTCATTCTTTCGCGGGCTTCATGAGGGGTCGGGGATTTAGACATGGTGAGGTTGGTGCACTTCTAAACCCTGTTCTCCCTTGTCCGATACCGAGGAGGCTATGTTACTTGTGTCATGGTACGTAGGTATCTCGAAAAAGCTGATTGTAGCCTTTGGAATTCGTCAACAATGCGGAGGCGGCTGCCTAACGTACCTGGCCCGGAGTCCGTTACATATAACCCCGTCCACCAGTCCCAACCGCCAAGGCCACCATGACGGCGCTCCCTCAGGTGGGGCGACATGAACAAATGAACGAGATCTACGAATTCGGTTCGCCGATGCATTGACTTTTGAACTTAAAAAAACCATGTACCCAAGATTTCATTTCCTTCACTCCAAGTTTCCTTTTTACCGCTTCGCACAGCCCTGAACACGATGCCTCCGTAGCCACCGCAAGCGAAAGAGTTGTGAACGACCGCCTCTACAGCAGCATAGCGTATGCATAAATGAAATGTACGGAGTGTCGAGTTCACTCTATCATACGTTTGCTCTCAAACGTCTGAGTCCTTGGCGTTTTTTCACTGTGAGCCCCGTCGCGCACCATACGCCCACATGTCGTTCTGCCTGAAACAAAAAGCGCATGCATGCAGCCTTGGGGGGCAGTAGTCCTGCAGCAGCTGCGCCTCTCGATGATTGACCAACAGTAATTGGTGTATGCATGAGGCCCACTGATGATAGCCACGTCGAAACTTCGTATATGCGGGAGGCCTACTGAGCCAAATGGCTGCGGCGTCATTATTTATATCCGTGTCTTTTCTCCTCATTAAGCAGCCCGAGAATTCAATTATTTTAAGTTACCTTCTACCATCTGCCAGACCCTCCTTCTTCGAACACCATCTTTCTCTACACGAACACACCGATACTTCCGCCATGGCGTCCACTCAATGGAACCGCATTGAAGCATACTGCAAAATCATCTGGGGGTCTGATCGATCCTATGACATCGAAGATGAGGAACACGACGGGGGGTACTACTTCATGGTCATCAGAGAGGACCGAGGCACCAGTCTCGGCAATGCGTTGACCACTACGGGTATGATCAAGGGAAGCACTAATGCCTGGAACGAGCTGGAAAAACATGTGGCAAGTCTCGCGAAGGCGGTGGAGACGGAGGGTTGGGTCCCCAAGGTGAAGCCGCTTGATGTTGTCGCCTATCCGAGCCCAGCGCATGAGTTCAATGCACTTTTGAAGAGCGCGGCGAGTCTAAGGAATAAGGACAAGGCAAAAAACTAGATAATGAGAGATTGAAGAACTATTGGCATTGTGAAATCAATGGCTCAAGGAAAATACCTCAAGACTCCCTCTTGCGCACGAGAGAAATGTTGTACAACCGGTCGGTTGACCCCTCCACATACATGGTTTGAGACCCACCGAGTCATTGGCACATCTAGCACAATATAGGCATTGAATCCTGCTATGGATTGCCATATTTTCTAATTATTGAAGTTAGAGGCTGTTCAGAAATCACAAAGCTACCCTTGGTGCACCCACGGCTCCCTTGTAATGCCACTCAACCGTCTGGATACATCCTTCAAGACTGTCCGTTATGTACAAGGTCTTGTTCTCCGGACCCCCGAAACAGCAGTTAGTAAGGTTTACCCCATCCGTTCCGCTAATGATCCGCGCTTTTGGTAGCCCACTCGAGTCTACAACAAATACAGAGCCCAGGCTGGGGTGACAGATGAACAGGTTCCCCTCCTCGTCAAGAGTCAAGCCGTCCGGCCCCGCCGTACCGAACGACTGAAAGAACACGCCGGCCTTGGTAGTGGTACCGTCATCGTGGAGAGGTAGGCGCCACACTTGGTTGGATCTGGTCATGGCCACGAAGAGGGCTTTCTCGTCGCGGGACAGGACGAGCCCGTTGGGGGAGATGCCATTATCGACCAGCTGGTCGAGCTTACCATCTTGGCTTAGACGGTAAACCTTGCCAGTCTGGTCCGTCATGCCCGTTTGGCCCTGATCAGTGAAGTATATGCTTCCTTTAGAGTCCACAACAAGGTCGTTGGGGCCCTTGAACCTCTCGAGGTGTCGACGTGTCATGTGTGGTTTGACTGAGCCAGATGAGGGGTCGCATATCAGAATTCCCTGTTGGGGCATCAGTATATATGTTGAGACCAGGATTCCTGGTTGCTTCTGGGATTTGTCGCGTTTACTTGTTTATAGTCTGCCACCAACAACTGCCCATCTGGCGTTGCAGCGAGTCCATTCGGCTCTCCATCCCATTTTGCACAGACTGTGACCTCTTTTTCCGGACTGATGCGAAGTATGCGGCCGTATGGCACGTCGACGACGAATAGATTACCGGCGCTGTCGGCCACTGGCCCCTCGAGAAAGATGTCCTGAAATGGCCGGGTAAACCCACCTCGCCACTCGGAGTGCTGCCCGATACACCTGATCGAGTCTGGGATCCGTATATAGAGCTCCGCTTTGATGACTGGGGGCGGTGAGAAAAAGTTCATGATGATTAATCGTGCCTCGTGAGTACTGTGAGGTTTGAGTAATAGTATCACCGCAGTATGATAACCAAATCATGTGCAACAAATGTAATGTTAGTGCAAGGGCTAGCTTCTTTCAAACTATCGGCAAGACAATTGACCTGCAGTTCCATAATAACTATGTTCGCTTGGCAGTTGTCCGGTGCCATCCAGGAAAGTCGTGCCCTTCCTTCTTCACGCCGCTTCGGACCCATGTCCGAACACCATCGGCGCTGGTCCGAGAGGCAAGTTCGGAGAAGGACAACGAATCAAGGAACAAATCATTTGCTCCGCTTTCTATGAAGCATGCTCGTTCTCATTGACCGCTCTGGCTACCTACCTCCAACACCCTGATAAAATCGCCAAGTCGCCAAGTCGTTCCATGGTTGTCTTTTTGCCGTTAGACACGCCTTACTGTAGCTACACGCAAGGTCGGGTTCTGAGTTAACACAAGGTAGAACTGACCGCGAAGTCGACATGGCGAAAGGTTCTTTGGTCGCAACAACCCGAGCGGCCCTCAGAGAGAGCCCCCGTGAGATTTTCAACTGGTGGCTATTCTTCAACACATGGGTATGGAGCTTCTCAGGTGTCGCAAAGGGATTCGATGAAGGTAAGTCGATTGCGCAAACGCATGCCTTGATCATTAATTCACAATGATGCAAATGAAAGACGAGGTTTGAGCTGACCAGAGAGCAGGCAACATTGCATCAGTCGTGGTCATGAAGTCGTTCATGACCAGGTTCGGGCTCGACACACTCTCCGCTGCCGAATACGCCAACACCAAAGGTTGGATCGTGTCTATATCCACTGCCGGCGCTGTTTTCGGGTGCCTCGCTTGCAGTTGGCTGACGCAGAGGCTCGGTCGGAAGTGGACAATGCAAGTTTTCACTGTTATATACATGGCTGGTATTCTTGGGCAGACCTTTTCCTCTGGGCATCTCGGAGGTTTATACGCAGCTCGCTTGATCTCTGGGTTTGGCATTGGTGGAACGACTGTGCTCCCTTCAATTTACATATCCGAGGTCAGTGCCCGCCATCTTTCCATAGCCGTGCCCGACCCAAGTCTTGGCCATGTGGCAATGTAGAGCGACGATGAGAATGCTAACGTCTGCTGGTTATCCGTATAGATCTCCCCTGCCCCGATACGCGGACTGCTCGCCTTGCAGTATGCTTGCTGCCAGCAACTCGGCGTTGTCTTCGGCTTCTTCTTCAATTACGGCATCACACGCCACCACAAAGACACCCAGCTACAGTGGCAGCTACCCACCGGCCTCCAGCTTCTCCCTGCCGTCATGTGGGGCATCGGGACGTTCTTCACCCCCGAGTCCCCTCGATTCCTCCTGGCACGCAATCAACCCAGCGAGGCATTGAGAGTGCTGGCCGGTCTGAGGGGACTTCCGGAAAGCCACCACTACGTCCAGGCCGAGTTCCACGGAACAGAACAGCAACTGAACCACGAGCTTGAGGCTGTGGCCGGGGCTTCCCAGCTCGACCTCCTCAAGGAGACCTTCTCCACGATCGAAAATCGCCGTCGTTTTGTACTCATGTTCATGGCCCACCTCTTCGCCCAGTGGTCTGGCGCGAACGCCATCACACAATACAGCCCCACCATCTTTGGCTACCTGGGAATGCACGGCGAAGAGGAGACCTTCCTCGCCACTGGCATCTACGCCATCGTCAAATTTACGTCCACCCTGCTGGTAGCCGTCTTCATCATCGACTTCATCGGTCGACGACGCTCGTTGATGACCGGCATCTCGCTCCAGATAATAACGCTGATATTTGTCGGCGCGTTTCTGGGCGCCACGACCGGGAAAAGTGCCTCGGATATTGCCAGCAGCCCTTCGGCATCGTCCGCCAGCGTGGCTGCCATCGTGGCCATTTACCTGCACGCTGTGGCTTGGTCGATGGGCTGGTTCTCCATTCCATACCTGGTGTCTGCCGAGGTGTTCCCTGTCCGCATCCGTGGGCTGTGTGTCTCCATCCTCATGGCCGCCCACTGGGCATTTTACTTCGCGTGCTCACGGGCCATGCCATCGCTGCTCGTTGCCACCCACCGCTACGGTGCCTTTGCATTCTTTGCGTCTATTTGTTGCATGTCTCTAGCTTACGTCTTCGTGGCCATGCCCGAGACCTCGGGTCGCTCGCTTGAGTCGATGGACAAGCTGTTCCAGCGGCCTTGGTATACTGTGTTCAAAGTTGCCTACCCGAGGCAAGAGGACCTTGCTGCTTCACAGTACTCACGGCGCGTAGACGACCCAGAAGAAGCTGACGAGACCCTGGACAAGCCATACAACAAGGTCACCCATGTTGAGTCAGCGTCCTAAACTTTTTGTGCCTCTGCCAGGCGCGTTCTGTTTATACGGACGGAACCAAACAACTGTCCTGTTTTGATTGTGCGACGTTCGAAGAGCCCAATTCCGCCCGTCCTAGGGCTCAAGTCAGGGATGTCTACTACTTAGATTCAACCCGAATTACGAGTCGTTTCTCAAATTTTCATCCGCCACATGCGCCACGTGTGACTCTGTAGGCTCGTCTGCCACCCATAACCCACTTGAAGTGGAACTAAATCGACCAGTGACGTCTCAGAATAATGACAGCCTGATCACGCCCGGCTTGGCGTCAGCCCTGTCTTCTTTTTATCGAGTGTCTCCCGCATTATGGAGGCGATTCGCGGGGGCACAATGTCTGGCAATTTCAACAAAAACTGCCAAAATGATCAGCTTCAGATGACGAACAGCGGACATGAACAGAGCTTCTTCATCTTAGGCAGATCTTACAGGTTCTATGCCGTCTGGATGGGACTGCCCCGTTGCAAGGGCGAAGAAATCGCGGAGAACCCTCCGGAATGCCTTCACAGCCCCAAAGCGACACTCTATCCCGGCTATCAGAGTGCATGACTTATTAACAACATCATTGATCATGCCTGATCGTACTTGTTGACCGCTGAGATGGTCACCCGCGTATCTGTCACTGCTCATGCCACGGCCTTGTCGCTGCTCCAGTTGGATGTAAAATATGCCAGAGATGAAAATGTCGTATGCATCAACAAACGACCCAATGAAGTGCCCATGGTCCGATCGATTATACAGCGAGTCGATGAACTGTTTGCAGGCTGCTGCTATCTCCCCATTCATATCTTTTATGTCGAAGATGTAGGATGTTGTGGTCTTATGCCCTCCATCCTCCACGGAGGCCTGTTTAAATATATGTGTCCAAATGCGGGCCTCGCCTTGCTCCAGCCGCATCAGTGTCGGCGGCAGGTCAGCCACGAGAGGTTGAGAGACCTGAGAGTGGTAACCACGAAGGTGTTGGAGATTGTTGTAATTATACAGAATGGATTGATCAGGGTTGCCACGAATATTAGAGAGCAGACTGGCTTGCATCAGAATATGAGTGCTCAATGGATGACTTCCGCCTCGAGGGCCAGATGCTATAGATAGGTCAGGTAGCTGAGAGTTGAGTGTTAGCCAATTGATATCCTCGAGGACTGATAGGCCAGATAGCTCGCCCGCCAAGAATCTCAATGAGTTCATACACGTACTTGTACAGATACATCATCGTCTTGTATTAGAAAGGGCCTGTCCATCACAGAGTTTAGGGACCTTAAGCTCGTCAGCTAATCACCGATATGATTTACATTGAAATGTGAAGATAAGCCGGGGGGGATAGAAATACCTATCGAGGATGTAAATTGTCCAGAACAAGCGCCGACGAGTCTCTATCTCTGATCCTGACCACATGGCGGTATGCATATGCTGCTCTGGATCACGATGGAGGCCCAAGAAGATGGCCTGCTTCATACCCAAACCAAGCAATTGCCAGGCCGAGCCACCATGCGGACTCAGAGTTGCATAGATGACCATGAGGATGATGCACGCAATGGGGGTGAGGCTGTCGCAATCCTCTAAGAGTGCCTCGAAAAGGTCCAAGGAGATGCATTGAAGTTTCGTCCTGTACGACTCCAGCCTCGCCCATTCCGGGGAAAATAACGTGCCAATGCAGACAACCATATACGCAGTGAACTTGTCATAATGTGATGGCAAGTCTGTCGCAGAGGTGGAGGGATCAGCAGCCTCGCCAATATCTCGAACAACAAGATGATACTGCTTTTCGAGCTGCGTGCGGTCAAAATGCGGATATAAGATAGCGACCTCATCGAGGAACAAGGTAACAAAACCCTCGGTAGCCTTCCGGTTCAGTGTAAAATGCTCACTGGCTCCTCCCGACGGCATCATCAAGGCTGAAAGGGTTGAATCTGGCCGCGCCGGGCAAGCAGGGTTGAATCCGTCTAGTGCGATGGCCGCCCTCACGAGGTTGGCCATGCCGATTCTGTGGGGAATGTTGGCGAATCCGTTCCCGCGAGGCTCTGCCATTGCGTCCCGGGAGAGGAAGCTTATTCCATTCATGGAGGCCCGAACGGACGCGTCCTTGTCACCGTCCCTGTCAGTTGCATCACTACTTGTGGCAGCTCCTTCAGCCGGGGCGTGTTGGCCTCGCAGGGCTTCATCGTTATCATCGTCCACCGGCTGTGCAGACTGGACAACGACCGTACCAGAGCTTCCAGTCCCAACTTGTTGCTCGGACGTAGCAGGCGTATCGTCGGCACCTCGAACTCGCAAGGAAAATGCTGAGGATGTGCTGTCCCTGCGAGCACGCTTGCGAGGAGGCTGACGTTCTCCAGATTCATGGAACGCATTCTTCAGGGACTCTACGTAGCTTTCGAGGATTAAATAGTCAGAATATTGTCGGTGATCAGAGTTACGGAGTCACCGACCTCCCTAATGTTGCGTTTGTGAGATTGCTGCTTTCCTCGGCACCAGAGAGCACATCGAACGTGAACATTACCATGCGCTGCTTGCACTCGATACCTAGGCTAGTGCAGGTAGAGCATGAAGGTAGCAATCTATCGCACTATAGCACACCGACATCCGTATTTGTCAGTCTCTCTGCACATTCTTCGGCCTTATGTCTGTACGAACAAGAGGATGAACAAAGATGCCATTGATGTGGGAAATGAAGATGTCCTCGGAGGGTCCTGACCCGTTGTTTCCGCTTCCAACATCTCTCACAGGCCTGAAGTCGAGACGGGCCTGAGCCACCGTCGCTGCCCGCTGAGGTTTCCATGATTTTATGCTTGTCGGAGTTGATCGTAACTGGATTCCCTGCCGAGTTCCAGAATTAAATTGAAGTAAGAGGGAGGTGACCGCGTACGAGATAACATTGTGGGGAAGTGATACCGAGTGACCGGATAAGACCAAGCGCCGGACGAGACGGAAAGGGATTCTAGAAGCAGGGATGCCAGTATCCAAGGACAGGTTCAAGTGCATTGCATTGGTGTCGTGTGACAGGAGATGAGAGTGGATGAATGGTACGGTTTGCTGCAAACCATGGACGTCCGGTGTCGCTGCAACCCGTGGACGTCTGCTCGGAGAATCACCGAGCCTTCAGCCCCACCCACACATGCGCCATTTTGCGGGGAAGTATGTATGGGGTAATGGGATGCGGGGAGACCTGCAGGGAATGGGTAGATAGCTCCACAGGGCTTGCGTTGCATTGGCTATGCACGATAAGATGCAAGCACTCGGCTGCCAAGGAAGGTAGAGGAAGGGGGAAAAGAGAAAATGCAAAGCCGACTTTCTCTGCACTTTGTCAGACTGGCAGGCCATGCCCAATTACTGAGCAAATGGGCACACCGTGTTGAAAAGCGACAGACCATGCACTCGTGAGTGTAGCCCGAATCATGCTATTTGCCTCGGCAGGCGAAAGTCAGCGGGGAAACGAGCGATCGAGTTTGTTCGCGTAAGAAAAAAAAAGCCGGACTGGCCAACCCCAACAATTCTCCTCGATCTTGACTTCAATGTCCACCAACTCAGCCGCTCATATGGCTCTCCCAAGATTACCTGCTTGTCAGACATGTTATCAGCGGAAGATTAAGGTATGATGGCACCTGAAAACTCTTCGTCGCCAGCCGAGTTGCAGGCATCTTTTCTGACCAACTCTATGTGGCGGCAGTGTGACAGCGATAGACCAAGTTGCAGGCCATGTGCAAGGAACGGCATTGACTGTGTGCAGGTGGTTGCCACATTCAAAGGTAGTGGTGATGGAGCTACTGATGGAAGCGTTACAAGACGGTGAGTAGTATTTCCATAGTGATGCTGAGAGATGCTCCTGCTTGAGTGCAGGGCAAGCACTTTACGCCACTGGTCGGGAAACACAACAAAGTGCAGTTACTGACACATTCTCCATTTCTTAAGGTACCTGGATGCTCTAGAGCAGAAGGCCCGAGCTGCATCAGCGCCGCACCTCTCATCCGGTTACAGAGACTCTCCAGAACAACGTCCTTCTCCAGATGTCCACAGCGTTTCTGTGGAGCCTAGCCCAGCCGACCCTGGCATCAGAGCCGCGTCTGCCTTCCCAAAGACGCCCGTAGGCTCTTCTCTCGCCGACGGCGGCGGATATAGGTGTGGACATATATCCAGCGACATTATTCAAGTGCTGATAGACCAGGTCCATTACAGTACACTGATCAACTGTTACCTCCTCACATAGGTTCCTTAAACTTCTCTTTACCAGCAAGACATGGCAGGATGACCATGCTGATCTGTTACATGGCTTAACAAGGAAGCCCGAAGCCATCGAGGCGACGATTCAGCCCAACCAACTGCCTCCTCGTGATGAAGCAAGGGTCATTTTCAATCTTTAGTGGGTATCACCCTCATGTTGCTGTCTACCAACGACCAAGAGCAGCTTCCCTTGCCGGAAGTCATCCAAAGGCCCCACTGACATATCTTCTTATCCCGTTCCAGCCTCGATGGGCCTCAGGTTCAGAACCCCTTCCTCCTTCGTCAAGATATCGAGAAGACTTTCACCAACGTATTCAGCCCTGACTGCTCGCCTAGCCCCCGTGAGCTCTTCCACGCTTTCATGATACTTGCTACCGGGAGCATAACCCTGTATAGGAATGGAAGGCATGCACACCACTCGTTTGGTTACTATCTGGCCGCCATGAGACACTTTGACACAGATTTCATGGCCAATGGGGTTTCAGGCATACAGGACCTTCTGTTGATCTGCCGATTCAGTGTATATCACCACACCGGTACGTTGCTTCTCTCTTCCATTGTAACTCTTCACAGCACCTTCTCTGCCTGACATTTTCAGTCGCATTACTGACCACGGAGGTATCCCTCGTGATCAGGAACCTCTATATGGGATATAGTTCAGCTCTGCATCCGAATGTGTATTGAGCATGGCCTTCATCGACCTCCAAGGAGACGGCTACCATTGTTGGAAGAGCAGCTGCACCGCAGGGTATTCTGGGAATGCTACATGATTGACCGCTACAGCTCCTCGACGCTTGATCGCCCTTTCGCCATAGCTGATCTGGATATCTCCACTGCCCTGCCAGCCCATGTCGGTGATAACGAGCTGGTTGCGGCTAGCGCACTCTATCCCGACCTGACTACATTTGAGAGCCGATACACGGTATCAGTTCCCAACGAGATGTCGGTGTTTCTTGCATGCATCCGACTCCGTCATATCACATCACGGATACAGAGATTTGCTTCAGCCACGGCCAAGGAAACAAGTCGACATAGCCCCGGCCAGCAGCAGCTCTTAGCAACGGGCAACGTCTTCTGTGGTCTTGATGACCTGCTTGTTGAACTCGAAGACTGGCTCACATCTACCCCGGTGGTGGCGAGGCCAAAAAGTCTGTATGAGAGACGCGAGTACTTCGAATTCCTCAAAGCAAGGGAACAGCTACTCCTCATGCGCAGAGCCATGGAAGTCGTCCCGAAGCGCAAGGGGGTCCCTCCCCAGCGCCTTCTAGCACTGTCTCTAAAAACAGCCATCCGGGGAATCGAGCTATTCTCGGGACTGTTTGAGAAGAACGCCATCACTTATACTCGAAGCTACTTCTCCTTCCTCTTTACCGCTGGACTCTCCATCATGCTGTCTGTCTCTGTCTCTGATGGTACCCACGAAGACTGCAACTATGCAGGCCCAAGCTCTACGGCCCTGAGCACATGCGAAGATACGCTTGGGCGGCTGGCAGAGAAGCTGCCGGATGCGAAACCCTACGTGACAGTGTTTGAGGCACTCCATCGGAACGTCGCGAAAGGCTCACACCACAAGAACAAGAACAGCAGCCGGGGCACAACATTCATTCCAAGTTGGACGAGTCGCATATCCCGGGAGAGGCACGCCGTCTTTGAACAGCCGCACCTTCATTTGCGATCTCAGACGTCTACAATTTTTCACCCAGACCGGTCTCATCAACAAAGGCTCGGCGCTTCTCCTCGAGCAGCTTTGAATGTCAACATGACTGGTGCGAGCTGGCCACCAGCGAACGATAATGGCGACTACACAGGCATATATGGGACGAGCGCTTTTGGTGAGCCTGATCACATGTTCCCGGCGGATATAACATCTCCGGATGACTATACAATGTTTCCCTGGGCATCTCTGACAGAGGACAACCCATTGTGGAGCATGGATGCGGGTCTAGGCGAATACGCGTACGGAGACGCAAGTTTAAATTTGACGTTCTTTCAATGACCGCAATATCTTATCTGGACAACTAGATACAAAGAGATGTTGCTTAGTACTATACATATGTAGATAAATTGCACTAAAATGATATAAGGGCAAGGGATGGTCTCTGTGATATTGTACCGAGTCATCTACCTGGGTACCTTGGAGTCTGCAGCTCAAATGATTTACTCAAATAATACACACCATGCTAAAGATTTCGAAACAGCTGCACATTGACTACATCTCCGCGAATCCATTCAGTGTGCGGCCTGATGATATACCGGTTGAGATGGCGGACATCCGAGACTCTCGGCCCGATTCCAGAGCCCGTCTAAGTGCCCGCCGGGAAATGTCCGCGTTGCATGTACCATCGGCGCGGGGCCGAGCCGAGCACATCCAGCAGTTGACGACCAGTTACCTGTTGCCCATTGAAGACGCTTGATGAGCTTTCTAAAAGAAAAATAAGTCAGAGTATATTTTATAGCTCTTAATCGGCATCGTCGACGAGTACCAGAATCTCTTTCCACGCTATATTTGAGATCTGCCGATACACGTTTGATGATACAGCCGGGATATACAGTTAAGTCCGCGGAGAGACCTAGGAAAGACATCGCCTCAAAGACACCCCCAATCAGACCAGACATTCCCAGTCTTTCAGACGGAATCATCGTTCTTGCATTCACACGCACTCTCTCTTTGCAGAACATACAATACACTCAAAATGGGCTCAGCCGCAACCAACGGCGTGTCAAGCGCTGCTACAACGTCGATATCCAACCAATTCCGCACCCGAATTCTTTCCGGCCAGGTCAGCTGCGTCATGTCCGTCAAGTTCCTCCTCACCAACGAGATGGCCATGATGTGCAAGACAGCAGGCATCCACGGCATGTTCATCGACATGGAGCACTCCAGCCAAGACCTGCACACGGTTGCTCAACTCATCCTCGCGTGCAACTACGTGGGCGTGGCTCCCATCGTCCGTGTCCCCAGCAAGTCGCATTTTCACGTGAGCCGTGCACTGGACGCCGGTGCCGTCGCGGTCGTCGTGCCACATGTGGACAGCGTGGATGAGGCGCGGCAGCTCGTCCAAGCAGCCAAGTTCGCGCCGCTGGGCCAGCGCGGGTCTACGAATAACCAGCCCCTGTTCGGCTTCAGACATATGCCATACACTGTTCAGAACGAGACTCTGAACCGTGAGACCATGTTGATACCCATGGTCGAGTCTCCGGCTGCTATCGCCGCCATCGCCGACATATTGGCTCTGGACGGTGTCGACGGACTTCTGGTCGGATCCAACGACCTGTGCACTGAGCTTGGCATACCTGGTCAGTATGACAACCCGCTTTATCAGGACGCAGTCGCCAAGGTGATTGCCGAGGCGAACAAGGCAGGAAAGCCTGTTGGTATTGGAGGCATTGGAGGCAGACAGGATTTGCTGGAGAAATGGTTCGCCATGGGTGCTTCGTGGTCACTGAGCGGGGCCGATGGATCTATTATCCAGGCTGGGCTGAAGAAGCTTGGAAATGAGTACGCGGAGATAAATAACAGAATGCAGAAGTCGCGTAACACTCAGAGCTAGATACCATCAGATAACAGAACGGGCTAAATGAACAGATTTCGGTGCATCCACTGTGACCGCTTATTGCAACATGTTTTGACTTTCAGCGTGTCACTGGGCATTCAGACTATCGAACTCGATGTTTTCTCGGTCTCGTTGCTCGCTTCCGTATTGCAGAAAAATCTATGCTCGTTTTCGTGTTCTTTTTGGATTTCTATAAATGATGCTTGGCGCCAACCTTAATTGGGCGGTGCTGATCCGTTGTCTGGCAGATGTCAGTGGACCTCGGGATACGGGTACGAAGATACAACCGCGTCCGGCAGCCAAGGAGTCTACATGAGAGAAGAAGGTGAGAGACTATGGACTGCGCGGGGCTGTGAGGATGATAAGATCTCGGCGTTGTGTATAAATGGGGTGTGGCATTCAGTTCATCATAGAAGTGTCGATATTGAATGAATCAAACATTTGCATATAAGCCGGGCTCGTTGCATCACTGATTACACTCAACCAAACTCTCTCAACTAACGCACCCTCGAGTGTCCCCTCACACCAATATAATGTCTCCAGCACTAGTCCAAGAGCCTTGCAATGTAAAGGCCGACATCAACTACTGGCCTCCAGAAGGCAGTGGCGAAGAACTGGTCGAAGGGAAGATCAAGGCGCGGTACCTTGGGGTCGGAGATGAGTACACACGGAAGATGTCGATTTTAGACATTCGTGGTCGCGGATCCGAGTTTAGATGGGAAGAATGTGGGTTTGAGGTGGCGATCCTCCCCAAGCGCGAGCGCCACGAGTTTGACATGCAGTGGACCGAAAATGTCTACTACCAGGAGGTGGCAGATACCCTCAAGAGAGTGTTAGTATCACGTCTTGTCGGGGTTTCCTAGGTCATGAACGTCAGGCCATCACCTCGACTAACCCTGTGGACCATTCACGAACAGCACCGGTGCGAAACACGTATTCGTTATCAATCACGTCTGCCGGGCAGCTCCAGACACAACCAATGAGACGAAGCCCGATGGCAAGAACCCCGATGCCAATGGCCCATCCGCCAATGCACACGCGGACTTTTGTCTCAATGACGAGTACATGAACACCATGCGAGGGCTCTCTGCAGGACGACTCAGTCCGGATGATAAGGAGATACTCCTCAACGCGCGCAGGTGGGGTGTTTTCAACACGTGGAAACCCGTCAAGACAGTGCATCGAGATCCGCTGGCCATGTGCGACGTTCGAACCGTGGAAGCAGCCGACATGCGGTTGAAGAAACGGGAGCTGATGCCCCGCAAATTCATAGCGTCGACATACTTCTCGCACCCTCACAAGGAGGATAAGCACCAGTGGTACTACCTCTACGAGCAGAAGCCGGAGGAGATGTGGATCTTCCGTGGCTATGACTCGGACAGCTCAAGGTCTCGTTTTCCCACCGGGCACACGGCTATTCGAACACCTGAGGTAGGCTTGGACAAAATTCCAGCGCGGGAGAGCATTGAGGTTCGTGCCATTGTTGTATGGGATTGAGTCTATTTTTCTGGCTGTACAACGATATTGTTAGCAAAACGGCTCAAGGTACAATTTTCATCAAGAGTGGGCATGCCCTAGGGTAGTCTCATGGTTTTGAAGCAAAGCTCTTATAGGAGTGAACAGCAAGTCGAAGCGAACACTGCGAGATATTGATCCCTTACAAGCTATCACTACTAATTTTCCAACAATTCAGCCATTCATACCGTATCTGCGCGTGTGTTCCTATTCTATGCGCTCCCAATAGCAAGTCTACTTAGGTACCTAGGTGATCGCTAGCATGTCGTTGTTGTCATTGGGAAAGCTCGGTTTTCAATTACGCACTGTGTGAACTCATTGGGATAAAATCAGACGAGTTCGCATGAGACTAAATCTTCCTCGCAATGACCCAGTAGAAGGTAGAATCCCCAAGATCGCCTTTGAGCTCGGCGATGAGTATATCAAACCCGTTCTTTTTGAGAAGCTCAGACGTACGCTCAGGGCCCCAACCACTCCAAAACATCCATCCCTTCTCGACCAGCCAGCTCGGATTGACTTTGGCCTCATCATCATTCAGGGTGAAGTTGATGAGAATCTGGCCCCCCGGCCTAAGCCAGCCTGCGATCCTGGTCAGCAGCTCCGACTGCTCTTCCCGCGGGAGATGGATCACGGTGTACAGGCCGACCACAGCGTCTAGTGAACCCTCCGGGAAGGAAAGCTGCATCATGTCGCCCTCTTTGAAGGTTACACGGTCCATAGCGTTCTCAGACACCTCGGATAGATTCATCCTGGCTGCTTCGATCTGCGCGGCGGATATGTCGTTTGCGATAACATGTATTTCGGGCCTCGACAGCAGAATTCTGGTGGATGTGAGAGCTGCGCCGCACCCGAGCTCCAGAATAGACAGCTGGCGACCTTTTTCATCCGGGATATGCTTCAGCAATTGCCCTAAGAAGTACTCGCTTGTAGTCTGATTGCGTCCATGTCACTCATTGTACTCTTTGGCGATGGCATCGTATGTCTCTTTGACTTTGGCTTTGATATCTGCCGGAACCTCCTGGGCATTTGAATCCATGATGAAGTAAGGTATCTTAAACTAAAAGATCTGATTGAGGTTGATGGTTGGTTCTTTGAGAGTTACGATGCACTGGGGTAGGTGCGGGGATCGGAGGTACGAATACATTTAGAATGGTTCACAAGCGCCATTCCAGTTCAATGGTTCTCGGCCTGACTCACACCGTACCCCAGGTTGTAAACTTCCCTCGTCTGTCAACACGTACGGGGTGACCACTCCCAACCTGTACCATATCCAAGTTGGCACAGTTCTTTCGGCCCAACGCACATGTGCATCCAATCTCTCGCGTTGATGTCCCATCCGTCTGACTAACAAAGACTTGATTTATAATCAATAAACACCGCAAGGACTTTATGACAATACCTAGGGCCGAGACTACTCAATTTTTCGTTAGGATCATTGGATGATTGTGGTAATGCATTCTGTTTAATTTTCCCCCAATATGCCCCATTCTCTCCTGCGCAATACAAATTCGGTATTGGCGACCCATTCGTGGCCAGCACCCGCGACTCGAGGTCACACTTGAGACCACCGTACGTGAATGTCAGCTGCGGCTTCAGAGGATATCCATAAAACGGCGGCGTTTCAATAGGGTTAGCCCAATTCGTCTTGTTTGGCGACAGACCCGTAGTAGCCTTTCCATCCAGTGCCATCAAATCAAATGCCGCGTTCCTGTCCACTGCAACATTGAACTCGTCCACAGTGGCCTTCAAATCCTTCGGCTGTAGCGACAGTTTCACCGCCAACTCTTCGATGGTGTCCGCCTGTTCGGGTTCCTGGTCTGTAGTTTCATAAACCCATCCAGGACGGAAGCGCTTCATGATGGTTGCATCCGTGATGAAGTATGCCTTGCTGTCGTGATTGCGCCACGTCTCCAGAGCAATCATCTCAAATGTCGCAAACAAGTGCCGTCTCCCCTCGTCGAAGAACCGCTGGGACTTCCTGTTTACAACTATCCCAAAGTTGTGCCCCCAGATTACCGCGTCGGGCTTGCTCGCTTGCACGTCCACCAACTCACAGTGCATGCCATTCATCGAGCCAGCTACCGCCGCCCCTATATCTAGGGCCATCTGCAAGCCTCGACCCGTGTTGTGCTTGAGCCCTGGTGCTATCAGCTCGAGTTGTTCCGCTCTAGGGCCCACGTAGCGGGCAAGTCTGCAACTGGGTTAGAACGTGGCCGGTAAAATAACAAATTTCAAGTCAGCTCACTGCTCCTTATTGCCCTCAAACCCACCGCAAGCAAGCATAACCCGTTTTCCGTGTACATCTTCCATTATACCATCCGGCCTTCTCACCTTTACACCAGACACTTCACCTTGCTCGGCGGTGATTAACTTCTCGGCCATTCTCTCCCAGATGATGTCCACATTGTCGAACTTCTGGATATGATCGAACAGAGCGCTTATGACAGCAAGACCACCTCCCTCTGGCGAGACGAAATGCTGCTTCGTATTGAACTCCAACAACACGTTTGGTTCGTCGTAGTGGTTCAACTTCACCCCGTGATCAAGGAGATACTGCGCTGTATCCGGAACCTCCTCCTCCATCTTTCGGCAGTATTGCTGATCAGCGAGGCCGTTGCTGACAACTGCCATCTCATCTTTCCAGTTGTCGTCAAAGCGGTTGTCCTTGTCGAGCCGAAGGTACGCCATTGTCCAGCGCGATGCCCCGCAGCGCTCTCCATCTTTGCCAGCCTCGATCAAAGCTACCTTGCCCTTCTTGCCCAGTCGCTTGCATTCCTCTAGGAAGCTGAGAGTTGTCATGAAACCGGCACTAGTGGTTGAATAATCAGTAACACAAAATGGGCGCACTAGTTAGTGACTTGAGAGCACTTACAAGCCACTCCCCACCACAACGAGGTCGTACACAGACGTGTTTGAGGCCATGTTGACTCGACTCATCCGATGAGTATGTGAGAAGTATGAGGATTGCACAGTGCCCATCAAACCGATAAGCCAGGGGCTTAGGTCTCACAAATTTCCTCTGAGCCCCCCCTCCCAACAGACACACCTCGCCCTGGGCTCGTCCAAGACTTTCACTCCGCTCTCTGGTGGTGTTACACAGGTCTGCCAATGCACCCAAAATCTGGCCATCCACCGGCATTCAGAAAGACACACGTATCCTGCTTACATCTGCCACAATTAGGATTCCCCGCTGCTGATCATGTCAGCTTTCAGAGTTGTCCTAATGCATACGTTTCTTGTGACTGGACTTTTCCCCGCAACTGGGTCGATCTCTCATCAAGTTTCTCGTTCTGACGCTGCCGGTCATTACGTATCATCAACGACCACATCTCGTACACGTAGTTACACCCCTCGGAACATTGACAAATACGGTTGTTAAGAAGTTGAGATTGATTAGTCGGATAACCAAAAATGGAGGGGGAGTAACTTTGCAAAGGTGTGCTCGCAATTCCGGACGATGGATGTACTCACCGACACCCCGGTCGCGCTATGCAGCATTCGGGATCCGTGTGAAGGACGAGGACCTGCTCTCTGGCGGACGCCATGGGCATATATGCCATTGCTCAAACTGCCGAAAAATACCCGGCGGCATCTGTATGCCGTTCTCCCGCAGTCCAGATTTCGCATTGGGCCCGAGACTGACCGTCACTTGTACTGTGGCCTGTATAGTCGGCGCCAATCTTACAATCGAAGAGACCCAGGTCGAATTTCCCAAGGGGAAAAATGCAATTCGCATATACTCGGTAGGGAGCTTGCTATAGTTATAAGCATCCGGCTGGGTCACGACTCCTGCTCATCTCTGCAATCACCCCCTAGGGCTCGGACACATTAAGCGGAACCCCAGTAGACCGACATTTCTGTGGAACTTGCGGTTGTCCTCTGTTCAGCCCGACACCCATCCACGAAGGCATGATCACATTGAATTTCGGAATATACCTGTCCTTTCCGTAAGTTAGCCCTAGACACACTTGCGCTTCAGATAAAGCTTTGCTCATTCCATTGATCTAGCTTGCTAACGTGTCATCGCGACTTATACAGGGATCCAGTAAGGGAAAACTTTGTAAAACACAGGCAGAGATGGCAGAAAGCAATTGATGGAGCTGTCCAGTTCAAGGGGCAAGCCAAGGGAGACAAGATTCCGGGCAAGGTTTAGATGTAGTCAAGGGCGGAAGTTCGGATTCAACATATTTGCAATAAACACCACTGAGAGTTGACTTCGAAAGATGAAACCTTTTGTGATTGCCCAACGAGAGTCCTCAGGCATCTAGTAGGATTACCGTGTCATCCGAGGGCGATAAGCTAGAATCTTCGGCATACTGTTGATTAAGGCGGTCTCGAATCTCCTTTGACTGCTCCTGCGCAAAGCTCTGCGCATTTCTTAGGACTCGATAGCCTTGTTGGTAGTTTCTGTAGGTATCAAGGGTACCCGATTCAACTGGGTACTGATAGTACAGCTTTTTGCCGGTTCGTTGGTCCACATCGTGATAATGAGCGTATGTGTGCCACACTGTGCCGTCCGTAACTGCTGTCACTACAGCAGCATGTTTCTGCGCATCGGTGGCTCCGAGATGCTCCATTGCGACGCTTCGGCCGTGGGACACTGCGAGGAACGATATGTTAGCATTTCTTCGAGCAATTCCTAAATACCTGCGGTCAGCAGGTATGAAGAGAAGCTTTGGCTTGCTCACTAGCAGCTCCGACATAGCCTGCCTGGATTTTGGCGCCACGTAAACTCTCGTCTCTTCCTTTGTATTCGGCAGCAAAATGGGGTAATGCAATGAAGTCTTGTCCCTTGTTGTCAAGGGTTACAGCACCACCTAAGTCGCTAATGGTAGGAGGAAACGTAGATTGCTTATATCCTTCGACGTAATCTGGCCTCGGCGTCGAAAGTCCGTCGTTGAACCCCTGATTATTAGGGTAATCCAGCCATTGTTTATCCACCTTTGCTTTGTATCCCTCGGATGAAGGCTCTATGTTGTCTTTGAACAAATACCTGTGAACGGCTTCACTCATTTCCCGTTCGTTGCTTGCTTCTCCAGCTAACTGCCGGAAGCTGCGGTATTTTCCCTCCGAAGGCACTGCTGATCCGGCCCTATCACGATGGAATCGCTGACTCAACTGATAGAAGTTCGATGGTTGCACGGTCCAAGGTTCATCGTAGTACACGACACCATTCTTGCGGAGTTGGCGCTCAAACCTGGAGTCCATTGTGGAAAGGGTTTCCACTGCAGAAGCAGTGCTTGAAGTCTGTCGAGATACTATGCTCTTCGAGCTGGCTCGACTCGCGGCCTTCTCTGATAGTTTCAGCCTCTTAGATCTATCCTTTCCCCCTAGGAGCCGGAGATTGCGCTTTGTGAGAGGGGCGACAGCAACCTTCGTGGGGTGGGGATCAGATCGCTTCCGTCGTGTCGGTTTAGCGGTTCTGGAACTTATTAGCATCCATCAAAGGCTTCCAGTACATGTAAAATGACTGAGTTCGATCTCAAGGTCAGTTTGACAAACCTTGAAGGGCTTTTGGGCTCTACTGGGCGAACCAAAGGCTGTGTAAATTCTGGAAAGTCGCTGGCACCTAGCTCGCCCTTCTGATCAGCTTTGATTTCTGCCATTTCTTCTCCGGAGTCCTCATCACAGAGGTAATCTGTGAACGTATACGGGATTATTTATTGACGTTCGTCTGTGGTTCAACGTAGCAAGCTGTTGGCGTAAATGGGACACGGAGTAGAAAGTCGGAAGATGAAGCTCGGCTGCTGGAGTTAGTGTAAAAGCGGGTTTGCGACTTTTAATATGAACAGATCTCAGCAAACAAAGGCCTGATTCAACCGAAGTTGGTGGGCATGGAAAATTCTGGAAGGCGTTATACAAAGAAATGAGGTCCAGGGGTTGTGACCGGGAAGGGCTAAAAGGGGCGGCGCCCTTCGACCA
The DNA here is from genome assembly GCA_000800745.1 of Diaporthe longicolla. Taxonomy (NCBI): domain Eukaryota; kingdom Fungi; phylum Ascomycota; class Sordariomycetes; order Diaporthales; family Diaporthaceae; genus Diaporthe; species Diaporthe longicolla. The sequence goes on from JUJX01000095.1 coordinate 117,494, forward strand.
AATACATATGCGCGGCCACTCTAAATGCGGTTCGATTATCACATATCGTATTGGACTTTTTTGGACAATGCTGACCCGAATCTTCCAGGAATTATGTACTAGGCCTCGGTTGGGACTGAGCCGAAGCACAGAGGACCTTCTTGCCACGATGTTCTTGCGCAGGTCGTCTCCCTGATTCGTCTAGAACCGTGTTGTCTTGGCAGATGGCGCGCACCGTTCATGTTTGGAACATCAGTGTCACTAGAGGGACATACGGGAGGCGAAGCTGTCAAGCCATGCTCATAACTGTAGAATGTGGAATAATACCACCCAGCAAAACACTCTGACCGAATACTATACCCGCCTTCATGAACTACAGGCTTTCTGGTACCATAGCCTCTGGTCCTGCCAGACTCATGTGATCGGGCCTTGGGCCCTTCATCATACTAGGAGTGATACTCGGTGGGCAGGGTGACGTTATAGTCGAACACGTTGTCCGGGTCCCAAACTTTCTTCAGGGCCGCAAGGTGCGGCAGTTTTCTGCGGCCATAGATCTGCTCGAGCGTCTCTTCGCCCTGCGAGTAGCTGACATAGACGGCATCATCGTCGTAGCCACCCGCCTTGGACAGGCTGGTGCGAAGCTGGGGTCCAAGCTCGGCGACAGCCTGGGCTGCACCACTGTCTGGGTCCTGCCAGCTAAAGATACATATACTGGGATTTGGGAAGGAGTTCGTTAGTGCCAAGCGGAGAATTATGTGGAAGCTTGTTCACTTACATGTTGCTCCTAGCGTCTCTCCATGGGTAGGCTGTGTCCTCGTCCGGAACGGCGGCCATGGCCTGATTGGGGAAATGCTCCATGTTGATGCCACTGCCGCGTGCGTCCGGATGAGTTTCGTACAAGGAGCACATCCTCTCGAAGGCGTTGATCGAAGCTGAGGCCGAGATGTTCTTCATGTTAGCGGCGTAGGCACTGCGGATGGCACTGAGGCTCTGAATCAGGGGAGTGAAACCAAAGGCGGCTGAATCCAAAAGCTTGTTGGTAGGGCGGCTCTGTATGGCGAGGACTGGTGGTTTGAGCTCCAGCAGGGGAGCGATGACGGCTCGGGCCTCGTCTTCGGGGCCCAAATATACCCACCCGCCAAGGAGCTGGGGAACTCCGCGCTCCGGGTCGAACATGGCGACGGAAACAGCAGCTAGCTTGGGTGGCATGCGGTCCTCGCCAAAGTGCGTCTCCAGCATCTGGAAGTATGACGATGCCATTTCTGCAGGGAACACCAAGTCGATGTTGGTCACGCTTCCGCGCGAGTGAGGGTCGTCAGCAATGCGGTACATCCGGTAGGTGGCCGACGTGACGATGCCCAGGTTGGCCCCGGCCCCACGCATGCCCCAGAACAGGTCAGGCTCTGATGTGGCTGATGTCTCTACTACATCTCCAGCAGCAGTGACCACCCGGAGTGACAGCAGTGAGTCGATCATCAGCCCGTAGACACCAGAGTAGCGTCCTACACCGCCGCCCAATGTCACGCCGACGATACCAGTGGCCGAGCATGATCCCTTCGCTGTTTCGCACGGTGTCAGTCGAGTCAGATCACTGTGTCTTCTGAATACATTCAGATAAGGTCACTCACGAAGATCGAAGCCCGCCTCGAACAGTGGGTCAAGCACTTCGCCTGTGATCACACCACCGCCGACTGTGATCGTTTCCGCCGCGGTGTCCAGTTCGATATGGTTGATCCGACGAAGGTCCACTGCCAGACCGTCCTGTAGCTTGCCATGCGCGGTGCTGTAGCCGTGTCGTCCACCCGTGGCCAGGAAACGGATATTGTGCTTTGTTGCCAACTTGAGCTGATAGTGAGTCTTCGGTTAATTATCGTATTACGCAAACTGCTTAGCGCTCAATGAAGAGCATCACAACGCTGAGAGGGGGCAAAGTTGCAGCTGTGAGCTGCCCTTCTACAGAACTCACCACTTTGACTACATCTTCCTCTGTAGCAGGACTGACTACGGCGGCGTAAGTTGGAGGCTTGTGAATAGCCCAGCGTCTCGTCGCCTCGGCGAATCCATAATCGCCCGGGAGAAGTATCTTGGTGTCGGCGACCCAGCGGTTGCCTTTGTCCGTCAATATTGCTGCAATGTCGGCCATAACGTATTAGATTTGATGACCTTGATAAAAGAGCATGCACACTCATGATGGACAGTTGCTGGTCGGTTCAACCGCATTGATATAGAGAATTGGCCAGCTATAAATGTACCAAGTCCACACGCTCCTCGATACCCTTCAAGGGATTCTTTCCTCATGGCTTTGGCGCTTGATGTCCTTCACGGGTGTGCTGCAGGGTACCAAGCGTCATTTACATGCGTAGCTTGTATGCCTGATATCCGTTTTGGGACATGTTACAGGGTACCAATTGTCACTTGCCGCGAAGCAGTAAGCAGAGGGCTGACCAACACACATGGATGCACCCTGGCCACCAAAAAACTCCATGAGCCCCAAGTCTTCCGCCCAGGGATCTGCTCCGGGGCGTTGGTCTGCAACGAATTAACAACACAGGTGGGCCCGGATGCATTGGCCGAAAGACAAGTGCTGATGCGTGTCGATTCGGGGGCCAAAATACTCTACGGGCAAGCTGTCCAGTCACTTGTTGCACCCCCGGCAGCCATGAACCAATCCAGTCGGCGAAGGTTTCTCTCCCTCACAACTGCCGATTGCACCGTAAGCACAGAGCTTGGTAATGGACCACCCTTCGGAGGTCCATCGGGAATAAGGGCAATATATACGAGGACCCCCCAACCTTGCCCAGGGAAGCGGCCGCTTCAAGTATCAAGGTCCATACACATCACTATCAGCCAGATCATGGAGCCACTACAAGCCTCTCAGCCGCTGAAGACAATCTATACAATCTACATCCTCCTTACTGTTCCACCGCGCGTTGTTATCCTCTTTCTAAAGTACCTAGTCAAGCCACTGCACCCAGAATGGAATGCCAGAATGAGCCTGCTGAGCGCGATGCTAGATGTGTTCTTTCACTATTGCCCCGATCTCGCCACGTCCTCGAGTATGTGCCATGGTCTCTTTCCCATTGCTATGCCTCGGTCTCTAATGTCATTCTCTGGTGGCCTCAAGCTAAATACTCGAATTATCCGAAGCCTAATGACAGGGCTAAAACTTTTATGCCTGAAAATCGCAAAGGAGTCTTCTCTCGTACTACGGCTATCAATCTAACAATGCTTTAGCAATGATCCCAAGACAGCGAAAGAAAGATTCGTGCAAATCGATCCACCACCACAAGAATTCTTCTCCGGACCCATCGCGGGTTCCGGTGCTGTCAAACCTGCACCAGTCAAAGGTGTATGGCTTCCTCGTGTCCCCCCCAAGCACGCCGCCGAGTTAAAAAAGGAGAAGGTCATCCTGCACTTCCCAGGCGGTGCATTTGTGGTCACCTTCGGCCATGAATTCTCAGGGAGACCCGTCACGGAAATCTATACCCAGCATCTGAAAGCATCCCTTGTCTTATGGGCACATTACCGACTGGCTGAAAGCGAAGAGACCCGGTTCCCTGGCGCAGTCCAAGATGCTCTAACCTTTTACCGCTATGTCATCTCTCTTGGCTTTGAGCCCGAGAACATTATAGTTGCGGGTGATTCCGCGGGTGGTAATGTGGCACTCGCCTTGCTACGCCATCTGGAGGCCTCGAAACTGCCCGACCTTCCTCTCCCGGGAGGATGCATCGTCTTTTCGCCCTGGGTCAGCGTCACGACCAGTGCTGGAGCGCATTATGCCAGCTGCAAGAACCAAGAGTCTGATATCTTGAACGGGGACTTTTGCAGTGGGGGGCAGAGTCATATCTGCCGTCCAAGGAACGCCTCCCTGCCGAGGTAGAGGCCTATGTCTCGCCGATACATCATCCCTTCCAGACATCGGTCCCTGTGTTTATTTGGGCAGGCAAAGCTGAGGCTTTCTGCGCAGACATAGAAACCTTTGCGAAGGAGATGGCAGACACCCCGGGCAACAGAGTCAGATTTTACGCCCAGGACAAGGCGGCACACGATCTTTTGATGAACGTGAACATGTTCAAGTTGGAAGAAGGATTCTATGCATCCATGAGACAAGCTTGCGAGTTTCTCCACAACGCGGAATGGGTGGCGGCGTTATGTTACGAACGAACTTCTCCTATACAAATAAATAATGTGGTTTCGTTATCAAACTTACGTATGGAAGGGGTTTCACGCACAGGCATTCTTATCACGTCACAACATATATCATCGTCGAGACCCCATTTCTTACAGTGATACATATCTAACGGATTCCTCCACTGCTGTTACTTGTGAGACTCATAGAGATTCATCTTACCCGAGAGCCTAGCCTAGGCCTGTGGTGACTTCCTGCCCAACTATAGGGCTCTTCGAAAGGTGCACCGTCCCCACTACCAGTTCGTTGCGCTTACCACCGTTGTAACAAGGACAGCCGGGAAGATCACAAAAAGATGCTTAGCGAAACCGAGATTGCGGAGACTTCGACACCAATGCTCTTTCGAGGCTGACTAAACAATTCCGTGTACTGTAGAAACGCGTCAAGCCATCGGCTTCACATTGTTGCTGACCGGCTGCGAGGTACGCCAGGTTGCGCGAGTCGAACGCAACGTTGCTCGAATGGCGGGTGACGCCTTTCAAACTTAAGATTACAGGCACCTGGGACCAGAATATGCACCACCTTCAAAGCGGCCTCGGGCTCTAATAAGTGTTGAAGACGTCGGGGAATATTTAAGTCAATTTTTTCTTGGTTCATTTTTGGTGTTGTAGGATGCTCGGAAACGTAATAGATTTCTAGACTCGGAAGGAAATTTTTGCCGGCCCCGCTACGCGACGTTCCTGAAAAGCGCGATCGCGGTAGACAGAGCCGGGGTCCGTAGGCGATCTAGAATGGCGGAAGTCACCCGAGCTGTGCATAAAATCGGCGGAAGCTTGATTGAGCCTGAATGTTGGTGACCTTAGACGCATTGAATAGCATGCTATCGAGCCTCAAAAGGGCCAATAAACATGCTCGGATGTGCAGAACCTGTGGAATGGGTGGCTCCAAATGTTGTTAGGGGCTGCCCGCATTGTTCTGGCCCGACAGTGATCAAGTTCGGTTGATCTCGTCCCCGGCCCGTTTTCGGGATGCCCACCTTTTTGCTTACGGGGGAAAATGGGGGCTCGTCCGTGCTATTGCCGGATCTCCCAACATACACTAGCATAGCATCGACCGTACCATGCACAAGACATGCACAAATACGAACGGTAACAGGAGGCCGCGGCACAACGGCAAAGGGCGAAGATATATTCCGAAACAGATCGACGCCTCCGAGCCCTGATCAGCGCATTATTACCTCACCGTGCTTCCGCGGAGGCTAAAGATCAAGTCGCATGCGGCTCGACTCTTCACAGGATTAAGCGAGCAGGCGAGCACGCGACCAACTTCCCAAGGCGGGAAGGCGGGAATAGGCGCCCAGAAAGTTCATTTTAACATTCCTCTCCCGCATCTAGGCCATATCGGAAACAAGCTCACCACCGATCCCCGTCCCCAAGGCTTAGTTTTCCAACGCTCGCTCTGCCCTGCCGCCACCAATATGCACCACGAAGCAAGGGCCGACCGACATTGGCGGCTCTCCGGGCTTCGACTACCGGATCCCATGAGGCCGATCGATGTCCATCCAGACATCGACCATATCACCGTAAGAATGCCGCCCACAGCGATGGATGGGCAGTCATCCCACTTCCGATCACCCCCTCACCATGCTCACTCCCGCTGACGACTGTGGCACAGGACCGGCATGAGCGGGAAAACGCCATTCTCCGCATCCTGGATTCTATCGGCTTTAACTGGCCTGTCTTCTGCGCTGTCGCCATTGGCTTCCTGGCAACCTCGTATAGTCTGTTTGCCACGAACTTCATAAAGCCCGCGCTTCTTTATGTCTACCCCCCAAGCAACCAGTCCAAGCAGGATATCGGAGAAGTTCTCGACTTGACAACCTTAAGCTCCACACTGATCGGCATGGTCGTCTTCGGCCACTTTGCTGACCGGGGTGGGCGGAAGAAACTCTACGGATGGGAACTTATCATTCTCATACTCGCGACGGTCGGATTGGTGCTGTCCTCGCAAGGATTCATGAGCCAGGGCGTAGATGGCAAGACTGAGTCCTCTATGAGCTTCTACGCGTCAATTATTTTCTTCCGCTGCTTATTAGGATTCGGGATTGGCGCTGAGGTGAGCTATTTGAAATGCAAAACCACACTGAACGTTGAGAGAAATAGGCTAACATGGTCTCTCCAGTATCCGGTCTCAGCTGTCATAGCTGCGGAGTTCGCATCTACCGATACCAGGGCTGTCATGATGGCCTCAGTCTTCCTGATGCAGAGCGTCGGTCGCTTTATGGCCATCGGGATTGGCCTGGGGTCCTTGCGGAGACTTATGGAGCACTATGACCTGCACATGGATGAGCCTAACGTAGGGGCAAACGAGGTAAAAGCCAAAATCGTCATCGATATTGTATGGCGAACTGTCATTGGCATCGGCGGTGCTATCGCACTCGTTGCTGTTGGCCTTCGTCTTACCATGCCGGAATCACCCAGATACTACTCTGGGATTCGGAAAGACCTGCGACAAGCAGCCATAGCGGTAGAACAGGCCGGCGGGGATCTCGGCGCGGAGCAACGGCCGCAAACGTCACTCTCGCTTGGGACACAGCACAGCTACCGGAAAGACGACCGTGAGCCGACACCATGGTTCAAAGCCGCACAGAAGTACCTGAAGGACGGTGGCTGGAAACCACTTCTGGGCATCTCGAGCATATGGTTCCTCTTAGACGTATGCTTTTATGGCACCAGTCTGGACAGTCCAGGGACACTGAATGTGCTCTGGCTTGAAAAGGATGTGTTCAACACAACCGGTCATTTTGTCAACGGCACCGTGGCCGTTTGGAACTCAACTCTTCCCATTTGGAATGCCAATCCAGCATTGCCAAATGCTACCATCCAGAGGGCATTAAACGACAACGCTGTGCGGACACTACTTCTGTCCTCAATCGCATCGCTAGCTGGGAGTATTGTGGCTATCCCTGTAGTCCACTATGCGAATCGCAGGAGACTGCTGATCTACACTTCTGTGGCGCTCTCATTTCTATTCATCGCCACAGGAGCGAGCGTTGTGAGAACGTACGCCAGACCAACACATTATCTCAGTATGGTCTTCTTTGCACTAGCTCAGTTCATGTTCAACGTGGGGCCGAACACACTCACTTTTATCATCACAGCCGAGGTATTTCCAACGGTGTTCCGCGGCTCTTTCTACGGTATTGGTGCTGCATCAGGGAAGCTTGGCGCTATCGTGATCAGGGCGATCGTGGCCCACACGGGTGATGGATATAAAGCGCTCGTGGCATACCTGTTCGTGTTCAGCGTTATCATGCTCGCGCTGGCTGTCATTGCTACGATCCCGGGGGCCCTACCAGAAGTTCAGAAGGATATACGGAAGCGTTCAAAGCAGCGCGTTCCTCCCAGTCCAGAATTGACGGCCATGGACTATACTCCGCCAACAAGCGCGGGCAACTCCGCTGGTCACTGGTGGGATGCGTACCTTCCTAGGAGGTGGAAGAGCAAAGCGCTCGAGGACATTGCCCGGTACCCATCACCACAAGACGAATTCGCTCTGCAAAGAGATAATGATGTGGTACTAAAAGAGGAGGATACGCTGGAGATATGATCCTCAGGAAATAACCCCATCTTTCCAACAAGATAGTAACGCATATAGATCTATCTAGAGAGTTAAACAGCGATTTTGCTGACTCGAAATGTTCACTCCGCCTCGAGAGCATCTCAAACGAAAAGTATATGAGCGTCTTACAAGGACATATTATGAGTTGGCCCACTGGCATCGTAGTGATACGCGGAAAAGCCATAGTTTCCAATGCTTGCAGGGATTCGGCGGCTTTCGCGTTAGGCGAAGGATTTTGTAGTTTCGGCCGAGAGTTCCGGTAAGCTTCACTCGCCAAGTTGCCGACGTGCGCAATGTTGCGACAACTGAACCAAGTGTAGCCAACACCTCAATCAAGACAGGCAGGATCCGTGATGCACTGCCACTAACCACTTCGACAATTTCTAATTATGTGAATTATATGGGCTCGAAGACTCCTCGGCATGATGTCACCACGTCTTGGTCCAATACGCGGCGAACACGCATGAATAGTTCCCTGGCGAAACCACTAGTGGAAGGATGATTCAGAAGCAGCAGCCTTCGAGAAGTTTTCGGGACCGGGATATCCAAGTATCAAAACACCAAGATCGCAGTCCGCACCCAAGGTTGTTCCTGATTACGCAAGCTCATCTTGGTCATGCGATCGAACATCGCGCGTTCTGAACGAGATCGACACTAGCATTGATGATAGAAAAATGAGGCGCGGAATTCAAGGGACATGCTTTTACCAGTTCAGCACATCCGGCGAATCTACGTCTTGGGGACTCATCTAGTCATTTCACCCAGCAAAAACAATCAATGGACTTGCTTCAACTTCGCGCGCAGCCAATTTCGTCCCGAACTCACGCATCTTAGGAATTGAGCTCCTTTTGGAGTCATTGTCCAATCGTACAACGTGCCTCTTGTGCAACTTCAAGCCTTGCCTATCTACCTAAGTAGTTACGACATACTCCTCAAACCAAGTGCTGTTGTGGAACCACTCTCAACATAGGCATTATGAGCCTCGCAGCCGTGAGTACTCCCTTTCAAAATTCTGGTGTCTCGACTCCTCCCATCATCCCGCCATTCACTGCACACAGCGGTCGATTGAACCTGAACTAAATCAAGGGACGCCATAGTCAAGCATTATCCTCTTCGTACTTGCAGTGTTTCTCCCGCCTGCCTCGGTCTTGATCGCAAGGGGGTGCGGGGCGCATTTCTGCCTGAACATACTCCTCACCCTCCTCGCCTGGCTGCCTGGTGTACTTCACGCGTGGTATGTAGTCGCAAGGCAGGACAGAATCGAGAGGATGCGGAGATATGAAAGTTATTATGGTATGCAACGACGTCGGCCCGGCTACCGTTGATTTATTTTTTGAGAGGGAGCTCGGAGGATTGTGCGATCGGCTTTACGATCCGTGCAGGCGGCTGATGTGACCTAGGCGGTGCACCGTTAATAAGGACTTACACATATTAATAAACGGGAAGCTTGAAGTAGAGCATATAGACGTGCAAAAGGACACTAAAAGGATCTTGGAGGATAGGCTAGCCATTACCAGAACAGAGATTCCATCGTAGTACTGCGGTTCTACCAGAAACTTTGACATAGCGGCTTTCTCACATGCATTTTGCCCAGAATGCTCCGCATGACTGTGCACTCTATTTCCAGTGCCCAGAACCCAACACGGCTGACAAAGACATCAAATTCACCAAGTTGCCACCAACATGGCGGACAATGCCGTGCTTACTGTGCCTGGCACACCGCGTGGCTTCGTGCTGCGTTTCTGAGAGGCCAGATAGCCTTGCCGCCCGCCAAATCTCCACTTTATATATGCAGCATGTCAGATAGATGCGGATTGTTCCTTCTAAGGGTGCAAGCAGATGATTTCCACGGACTAGATTCTGCCGCGTAAGCCAACCAGGCCCATCACCACAAAACTGCCCAGACAATCAACGTCCCATTTGATGACAGGATCGTCGCTGGAGTGGAAACTAGATTGTACTGCCATGCCACTGGTGGTCCACCCAGTTGCATGCGACTGTCAGCCTGCAACCCTTTGTGGCCCGGCCGAGAGGGTGGAGACTCAGATCTTATATATTAGTCAACCTCTGTTGCATCTTGACATGTTGCGTTTCCGTTACCTAGGTATCAAATAGCCCTCTGCATCATCCTGAAAATCAGGGGTCCAATTCAGGAATACCTGCTCTTGATTCCTGTCTGACTTAAAACATGGTCGTTCACACTCTCCCGAATCTCATTTTTGGGGCCGAACACGCTGATGCGTTCTCGCCTGCGGTCCTCACGCCACGCGTGAACGACATCACTCTGACACGTGTTCAGCTGGAACAGGTCAGCCAGCAGTTGGCCGACTTGATTCTTGCAAAGGTCAAGGCACATGAGAGCGGCATCAGTATCGACGGACAGCCGGTGGTTGCCTTTGCTCTTCCCAACGGCATCGGCTTCGTTTGCACGTTCCTGGGGCTGGTGAGCCGTGGCGCCATCGCTGCTCCGCTTAATCCTGCCTACACCGTACCGGAATACGAAGTAGGCAAACTTGCGTGGACAACGTTGGTTACGCGACCATCATATTGACTCATTTGGGCAGTTCTACTTGAAAGATTCAAAAGCGAGCGTGCTGGTTGTCGACGCAGCATCCGCGGACGAAGCATATCCGGGGATCGTGGCTGCACGCAAACTTGGCTTCCCCGTCTGCTCGATCCGCATAGATAATAATGGGTCAGCTACTCCTAAACTGGACGTAAAGGTACTTGGGAAGGATTCAAAGACACCGGATAATGGAGAAAACACCTCAAACGGCGTGGTGCCTCTGCCCACTTTTCCCACGGCCGATTCGATCGCCCTCATTTTGCACACATCAGGGACAACAGGCAAGCCTAAAGCGGTTCCATTGTCCCACTCCAACCTCTGTCATGGCGCTCAGAACGTGGCCCAGTCCTGCTGTCTTGGCCCCGACGATAGAGGTTATCTCATACAGGTCCTTTTCCATATCCACGGCATCGTCGCCGGACTGCTCGCCCCACTGGCAGCCGGTGGCAGCGTTGTGGTCCCGAGCAAGTTTGACGCGAACGTTGCTTGGCAACAATTTGTCGAAGCAGGGTGCTCATGGCTGTCAGGTACACCTTCAGCACTGCAGATCCTCCTGCACGCGCCGCAAGCCGGCCCTGATTTGCGGCTCAAATTCCTTCGCAGCTGTTCCGCGCCACTCCTGCCTTCGACTTTCACGGAGCTGCGAAACGTGTTCGGCTGCCCAGTCGTGGAAGCTTACGCAATGACTGAGAACGCGCATCAAATGGCCTCCAACACATTGAGTGCAGCCAGGCCAGGATACGTCGGTAAAGAAGCAGGTTCAGTGTGTCTCAGCATCTTCGGCGATGACCACACCGCCGGTCCCCTTGCGGCAGACGTCCAGGGTGAGATTTGCATCACTGGTGGCTCAGTCATGAGAGGCTACCTCGACAATCCTGAAGCCAATGCCAAGACGTTCTTTGTAGACTCGTCTGGCAGACGCTGGCTCCGCACGGGCGACATCGGTTTTCTAGACAGTCAAGCTGGAGAATATCTGCGCATCGTGGGACGAAAGTCCGAGATCATCAACCGTGGCGGTGAGAAGATTTCACCACCCGAGGTCGACGAGGCCATGGTCCTCTGCGCTGCACCACATGTCCGTGAGGCGGCATGTTTCGCCGTTCCTGATGAGTTCTTCGGCCAGGAGGTAGAGGCCGCCATCGTCCTCGCCAAGAACGCCCCCAAAGAGCTCCACGACGAGGCAGCTATCCAGCGCCTTCTTGAAGAACGGCTGACCCTCTTCAACATACCCAAGCGTATACATTTCTTCGAGGACAAGATCCCAAAAGGCCCGACGGGGAAAATACAGCGTGCCCAGCTGTGCAAAACACTGGCCAGACAAGCCAACGGCGAGGTCAACGGAAAGGCGGTCAGCACGGATGCTGTGGACCTTTCATCTCAGATAACCACACTGATGGCACAGGACTTGCGTGTCGCTGCCGAGAAACTTCGGCCTGAAGTTACGCTCTTGGAGCTGGGCGCCGACTCAATGAACCTGACGAGGCTCTTGGGCAACATCCGCCGTTTGGGGTGCAGCCTCGCCATGTCGGACTTGATGCTGAATCCCACCGTTCAGGAAGTCATTGACATGTCTTTGAAGTCGCATTTCTCTCGCAACGGGAGCAATGATGCAGGAAGCGCTGGCCAAGCGGCAGACGACGATGTCGAGCCGCCTGCTCCGTTTTCTCTTCTGACCGAGCTCATGAAGGACATTGAAAATCCGCTGTCCCTTGAATCAGTCCTGGCCCAAGTGGCTGAGCAAACCGGACTGCAGCTTGACCAACTGGAAGACGTTCTCCCTTTGTCTCCTGAGTCGAAGTGGTTTCAAAGCGGGACTTTGACAAATAAATGGGGCATTAAGGACTCAGCGGCCTCATTCGTTACAATAGGAGCTCTGATCAAGGACTCCATTGATATCGAAAGGCTTAAGTGGGCGTTGAAGGAGGCAGCCAAGGCAGAGCCGGTGGGTCACAACACTGTACCCTTTTGAAAGCCCCGTTTCCATCAACGTACACTGACAGCTTGCTCGTATGGACACAGCTTCCGCGATCTTATTTCGCTAAGCTGCCATCTTCCGAAGAGTGGCTTCAAGTAATAGCCAAGCCCAATGTGGCACCATTGAATTGGGAGGAGTGGTCGGCTTCCTCGAAAGAAGCTATGCTTAAAAGGTTGCAACAGGAACACGACGCGAAACGCTACACTCCAGGCTGTCGTGCATCGGTAGGACAAGTTCTCCCATTGCTATTGACTGTTCCTTCTCTACGAATGCTGATCTCGAATTTTGATCAAACAGGAGTACTTGCTTGTCAGCTATCCTGACGAGCAGGGTAAGACATGTCGAGCCCTGTTCTTCTCTGACAGCCACATCGTAACCGACAACACCTCTCGCTCAAGGCTACGAGACAATGTTGTGAAGCTATATGAAGGCCTGGCAACGATCGACAATCTGCCACAAAAACCCCTGCCAAGCGGGATTTTAACTCGTGATCTTCTCCAAAGAGCCAAAGTCAGCTACTCCAGCAAGATCAAATTCTGGAAGGACGACGAGTTGAGCCACCGCGTGTCCGAACTACCACCTTATATCCCTCCACCGGGATCAAGTGCCGGGCACAGGGTCTCTCGGTGGTCCGTAGACTGCGCCTTCAACCAAGCCATCTGGACAGGCGACCTCACGGGTCTGACCGTTTCGATGGGAATGACCGCACCCACAATTGTGCAAGCAATCATTCCGTTGGTGCTGGCAGTCTACGAGTACCAAGGCACCCGCACGCTGCCAAAGACTGTCTGCTTCGGATACGGGACTTCCTCCCGCAACCCGCGAATCCCCAACATCGACCAGTCCCGAGGCTTTGCCGCCTTCCTGCCGCCATTCCGCTTCCCCCTCTCGCTTGCAAAGCAGTCCTTGTGGCTGCACTGCCACCAGGCCGCGCTCAAGATGGCGGACCTCAACGCAAACCGGCTGCTGGTCGAGGCCGCGGACACAGCGAAGGACCTCCACGTGATGTTTAACTGGCGCGAGCTACCCGCCGGAAGCATGTGGTCGCAGGTGATCGAGGACGGGCCGGAGCAGTTCCTGGCGGACTTCCCGTCCCACACGACGGTGAACTGCATGCGGATGGGTATTGATCAGCTGTTCCTGCTCGATGGCGAGGAGGAGGGGTATATCAGGTGGAGAAAGGAGAACGGCTTCCCGGTGAGTTTCGTGGATATCCTGCAGCAATGCTTGACTTTTATGTGCGATAGGAAGGATGAGCTTGTCACTCTCACTTTGGATGATCTTGTGGACACAGTGGCTGCTTCTTTTGATTCTCGTTTGCCTAGCTAGCATGATATGAGTCAAGATATTCTTTTGCTTCAAATTCAAGTCTATTAAAGCTTTTTTTGCGCACGAAACGAGCAGGGAAATACTGCAATAAGAGAGAGGAAGCGGCGCAACCTGCTTGTCACCCGGCCGCGGAGACACAAGACCACGGGCTCGCATTACCTTCGATATATGCCCTGATACACGAGATGAAAAAAGGAGTGACCAGCCCGTTCCACTCAGATCTGTATTGTTCAAGTAGATCAATACTATCTTGACGAGCTCTGTAGGAGCCTCGTGTCAGACTGTCCAAGCACCCCATTCCATTGACGATTGACTGGGACGGAGGATTGAGAATTGCGAGACAGGTCCTATCCTTGAGCGGCTTGGGACGTATTATTGCTTCATTACGTTCGACTGTGGCGTCGCTGAGGATAACTCACTCGTACTTCCACCTAGTACTTTTATATGCAAATGTTCCATTCACGACGAGGCCCCCCGTATTGGCTCGCCGGGATCGGAACCCCCCTGCGAACAAATCGCGGACCCGCTCCGAGTGTATGGGGTGGCCCTCATATGCGCTCGGCTGCTCGGCCTCCTCGGCCGCTTTTCCGACAAACGGGGCATACACGTGCATATGGTGTCATTGCTGGAGCCTGGTCGTCCGAACGTAGCAATTTGTGTGAGATCTTATTGCCATCTTCCTGTTCTCGGTTGCCCACCAAATACTGTAAACCCTTGCCACAACAAAGTCGAGGTGAAGGATAACGCGACAGCTGACAAGACGGAATGGCTATAAGCAATTGACATGAATAATTGCCACATATCTCACCGCTATGACTGGTCGGCTGTTACGAAAAGTCTTATATCAAAACTTAATCTTGAACTCGGGTTGTCTCCAGCTGGTGCGATTAAATTCATTCAAGTTGCTTTCTTGACAGCCTAGTGGTCGAGAACCTTTCAGAATTTGGTTCTGGATACCCACAAGAGCCTTCAGACACCTCATGAATGGAAAAAGAAACTCGTTGGGTTTTGTGGAAGCAGCTCGGAGATTGCACCTCGGTGCTCGGAGCAATTTTGAACGCAGGGCTCAGCATCTCAGCTGCCACTGCTGAAATATTTCGAAAGGCAAATGACGTGAATTTGCGATTTAGAGGTGCCAATGGCCTTCACATCCATGATGGTGGCTTTCTAGATGTAATACTTCAGCATTCCTGCCGATGGTATGAACGTCGCCATGTGCTTACACCTGCTGGCGATGCCGACGCAGGTGGACATGCAGTCAATATATCGGCTGAGCACCGCAACGCACCACCAGGCACACGAGCACAACATGGGCCACTGTAAATACCATGCTCTGGACTAACCGATAGCTTGTTTGGGCATAGCTCACTCGACTCTCGGAATCGCTTATCCTTAGCAGGTGAACAGGGTCTCCAGCGTTGCAACCATATGGCCCGAGACCCCACTGCCTGGGTCAATTTTCTGGGTCATCTCGATGCCCTGAGGTAATACAAATTCCCAGGAAACTGATCTCATTGGCCATAGATGATCTGATAAGATCAGAAGATTTCCGTCCATAGCCCGGGCTAGTGCCACTTCCCGCCGACCATGCCATGGTGCCTAGGCTTGAAAATCTCGACTGATGTCTTGACAATGCTTGACATGAAAGCTTGTGTTTCTAGTCACATCTGGACCTCGGTCAAGATTCATCAGGCCCATGTAATTAGCATACGGCACTTCTTTAATCAAAGATGTACATTAGATTGTCCCTGGCCGTCCCTGCCTCTGTTGCTCCCTTCCACATCTCGTCTGTTTTACTTTTCAGTAGGATCAACTGGAGGCACCCGGTAAAACAGCTTACCCGCTTGCTATCCTGTTGCGACATACATCCTCGCGCCCAGATTCGTGATTTAGTGGACGGAAAAACCTCATCGACCGCAGTTGTCTCTCGATTTCCACGAAATGACCGCCCAGAACCACATCATTCCGCCCGAACATGGAGAGGGTGACAAGATTCAAGAGCTAGGCCCTCCCAATGACAACACTTGCGCCGAGTCCCTAGGCGACGAGAAGGTCCAGCCACCCCAAGATGCATTCGGCGACGAGACCGGCGCCGAGGTCAAGTACAAGACTATGCGCTGGTGGCAGGCATCACTGGTCATGGTGGCCGAGAACATCTCGCTTGGCATCCTATCGCTGCCGGCCGTCTTGTCAACAAATGGCCTCGTCGCGGGCGTGCTCGCCCTCATTGGAATAGGGATGTTCTGCACATACGGTGGATACGTGCTGTGGCAGTTCCGAATGCGGCATCCAGAGGTGGCAAGCTATACCGATATTGGCCAGATTTTGTTCGGTAGGGTTGGCAGGGAGGTATTTGGGGCAGGTTTCGTCATCGTCGGCATCTTCGTGATGGCCAGCCATCTCTTGACCTGGACGATCGCCCTGAACACGCTCTCGAACCATAGCACGTGCACCATTGCGTTCGGTGCGATTGGGATCGTGGTGTTCGCACTGCTGACCGTCCCACGGACATTGAAGAAGGTTTCATTCCTCGCAATTATCTGTGAGTTTCCGATTATCATAAGAGCCCCCCCTCCAGAGTTGCCTATTAAAACCCAATAAATCTAGCTTTCATGTCTATTATGTCCGCTGTTCTCATCACCATAATCGCCCTCGCCGTTTCGCCCCGAGCATCGTACGCCACCATGTCGGCCACTCTGCACCCTTCGCTACCAACCGCCTTCAACAGCATCTCCAACGTCGTGTTTGCGTATGCCGGGCACCTGGCGTGGGTTAGCTTTATCTAAGAGCTACGCGATCCCCGGGAGTTCCCAAAGGCTCTTATAGTTCAGCAAGCTTTCATGATCGTGGCTTATCTTGTCGTCTCAATCGTAGTATATCACTACGGCGGCGATGATGTGGCTAGCCCCGCGCTGAGCAGCACCAGCAAGACAGTTGCCAAGGTTGCGTGGGGGGTTGCTCTTCCTACTGTATGTTCGCCCTCCATGTGGTCTTACAAAAAATGGACTCTGTATCATGCAGCTGACATGGACTCCTAGATCATCATTGCCGGAGTCATATTTGCGCACGTCATGTCAAAGTACATCTTCCTGAGACTCTTCCGGGATACACCCTACCTACACAGTCGCGGAGTCGTCGCCACAGGCACCTGGATCGGCATCGGCACCACTGCGTGGATTCTCGCCTGGGTCATCTCCCAGTCCATCCCCATCTTCAGCGATCTGCTTGGCTTCATAAGTGCCCTCTTCGGCTCGTGGTTCGGGTTCATCATTCCCGGATACGTATGGTTCGTACTGAATAAGGGGGCGTGGTTTCGTGGCGGCAGAAGCATCGTTCTCGCGTTCGTGAATGCCGCTCAAATGATAATCGGAATCGTGGTTTTTGGTCTTCGCCTGCATTCTTCGGGCACGTCGCTCGCGAATAGCAGCGCCGGCAAGGTCTGGAGCTGCGCTGATAACAGCAGTTAGCGCCTAGAATGTAATTATCGTTGGTCTGGAATCCATTTGGCCACCCACGGCCGGGCTTGCTGTTATACAAATTCAAGTACTCGCCAATCCTCGCATTGCTTTTCTGTCGACCAACAGTTGCAAATTGATGTCTATTTTGAGGCGGATACCTTGCGCTGGTTACATCGCTGCTCATCCCTTCCAGGCTTTGTGGGTCAAACAGTGGTCATTGGGCAGCCTATCTCCGCCCTAGAGAGCCACTATGTCCCAACTCTTGGCCAACACGCAACCAACAGATCCTACAGTGCATCCCTGCCATTGAGGACTCCATATCTGCGCTACACTTGATCTGAAATTCGACAATCCATTTCGCAAACTTCTAGTCCTTTCATACACAGAGACGTGATTCGACTTTCACTATTCCAATGTCTTCAAGGGAAACTGTTCTCATCACCGGCTGCAGCGACGGCGGCATTGGCTCTGCCCTTGCCCTCGTCCTACAGCAACGCGGGCTCCACGTCTTCGCCACAGCCCGCGACCCCTCCAAGGTGTCGAAACTCAAAGGCCTGCCCAATCTCACAATATTGACACTCGATGTCACGAAAAAGAATGATGTCAAAGCTGCAGCTGAACTTGTCACCAAGGAGACGGGTGGCACTTTGAACTACCTCATCAATAACGCAGGACGCAACCACTTCATGCCCATCCTAGACGAGGACTTGGATGCAGTCCGAAACCTCTTCGAGGTCAACTTTTACGGACCGCTCGCCATCACTCAGGCCTTCGCGCCCCTGCTTATCAAAGCAAAGGGAATGGCTGTATTTATAACTTCGATCTCTGGTTATGTCAACGTTCCTTTTATGGGTAAGTGTCCTTATCTCAACATTTTCCTTTCGTCACACTGCCACAGGGGTCTGACGCGAAGCATGAAGGAACATATGCGGCATCGAAGAGATCCCTGGAGCTGGCAGCCGAGACCCTGAGACTCGAATTGGCTCCTTTCGGCGTTGGCGTCCTTGAAGTCGTCACCGGGGCAGTCAAGACCAATGGTCAGACGTAATTCGGCGACTTCAAGCTCCCGGAGAAGTCGCTGTACAAGCCATTCGAAGGCGTCATCGCCAGTAGGGCTCAAGGAAATGACCAGTTGCCCCGTATGGAGACGACAGTGTACGCTGCTGCTGTTGCGGATCAGATTCTCGGCCGCACAACTGGCCGTTTCTGGTACGGAAATAACGCCGAGACTACTAGACTTAGTACGACAGCGACAGCTGTGCCACAGTCAGCTATGGTAAGCCCGAACTTCCCAATGTGTCATCCTCTCTGTTACTAATTGAGCAAAGGATGCTGGAATGTCCTATGGATGCGGGCTCGATTCTTTGCAGTGAGGTGGTCTGAGCGATTTGCTATCACTAGACTCACAATGTGGACGGTTTTGTGGTGGCACAATGATCTATAAAGCTATATGACTGGTTCTCATTACACAACTCCTTGGACATATGTTGTCAGGCAAGAATCAGCATGAAGATCTCGTCTTGATCTAATCAATGAGCGTCAGAAAGTCCACTCTTATCAGCACCGTGAATGACTTCCCTCCTCCAATCCTCATCGCTCAGAATGCTTCTAACGCGAGCCTCCAACCACTCTGTATTTCCCCAGAAGCCCCAGCTCGCCTGAAAGCGCAGCCAATCGACCAATGCAATCTCCCAATGCCGCACGAAGATGGCCCAGTCGTACTCTTTTCCACTGGTCTCCTTCAGACGCGCCCAATACCGCTCCAATAGCTCCTTCTCCCCAGGTTGCATCTTCAGCTCGTGAGGAACGTCACTGTCGACCACGAGCATGCTCAACGGTATTGAGCAGGTGAAGAGCTTGGCCAGGTCGCAGACACCCAAGCCGAGGCCGGTATACTGAAAATCATAGAATGCAACCTCTGAGCCTGATGTAGAAGTAAACAGGTTTTCGGACTTGACATCGCCGTGGATGAGTGTTTGATACTCCTCAATAGCACTTGGTGTCGACCCGCCTGAGCTTGGTGCGAGATATGCAGCGACGAATTGAGCAATGGATTTGTCCTCCCCGTCGACCATGGCAGTCAGAGCTCTGCTCCATTCGTCACGGTGGTCCCTAGCGAGTCTGTTATATTCCGTGAGACGCGTGGCAAGGTACGTGTAGCCACCGTTCAGCCAGACAGTCTTATCAGTCGCGTCTTGGCCGTCGCTTTGGACTTCCTCCAGAGGCGGCAACACCAAGGAAGAGCGTTTGAAGTCATCGGAACGTGGCCACCAGAAGCCGTGGAATCCCGAGAGCCAGTCTAGTGCTGCATGCACTTGAGTCGGAGAGAGCACGTTGCGCTTCTCCCCTGCCACGGGGTACTGGACGCGTAGATCGCTCAGCAACATCGCCGTGACGGACGACCCGTCTTTGTTATGCTTCTTGACACTTCCCAGGCATGTAGCGACTGGGAGGGACCCGGGCATCTGTGGGGCAAGGTGGCTGTAGAAGAACTGTTCGACCTGATAACTCAGGATCTTCCTCGTGTGGCCCTCGTCGCCCGATCTCGTCGGCGGCGGAGTGACCAGCTTCAAAATGAACGTCTGGGGTTCTTGGACTGTGGATTGTGGCGTCGAGATACCCGAGTTGGTGGTCGTTGCCGCACGCGATGACACTGTTGAAGAATTCACCGAACTACTTGGCGTCGCGATGACGCGGCAAATTTCGCCATAGCCTGCCCACAACGACTGTATCGTCTTCAACGACTGGAGGTCGAACCCGTTCAAAGCGAGCAGGGAGGCCGCGACCTCCTCTGGCGAAGCGCTTTGTGACATGGCGGCGTTGGATGAAGACTTGTAGTTGAAGCCCAAGGCCACGAGCAGTAACAGTCCCGCGAATAGCAAGTAAAATTTCATCAAGCGCAGGTGCAGGGGTACGCCAACCAACTGGATTAAACACGCTTCACTTGTGGTTATATAGACAGTGGTGTTTGCTAAAAGTAGACTTCCCCATGATGCCGGAAGGGAATCACTTTATCAAGCCCCTACGACGGGCCCATAATAAGGACAGACT
The DNA here is from genome assembly GCA_000800745.1 of Diaporthe longicolla. Taxonomy (NCBI): domain Eukaryota; kingdom Fungi; phylum Ascomycota; class Sordariomycetes; order Diaporthales; family Diaporthaceae; genus Diaporthe; species Diaporthe longicolla. Next base: position 137,602 of record JUJX01000095.1, read on the forward strand.
GGTTTGACGTTTCCAGAATGCACAGCCACGTATAGTCAGCCACAAATGTGGCTGGAATGTTGACCAATCAGAGCCGTCATGCTTGTCAAAGCACTTGGGAGTGACTCTCTCATAAGGTAGGCTGGTGCATTAAGCCTATTCTAGACGAATAGCACATTCTGCAATTCGAGAATTTCGGGACAGTAAATTGTGGAAGTGATTCTCTAAATTCTGCAGTGAAATTGTTTGAGCATGCATTGTGTGATAAGCAGGGCTTTTTCGATGATTGAAACGACTTACCTGCAAGATATCCGCGGCTCAGCATACAACGTTGCTGAAACTACACAGTATTCTCTATCTTGCTAGCAAATTTTCGAGTTGTCTGTTCTGGAATCATCTTGTTATATTAGATAAAGCTTGGGAGCGGCACAAAGACACACGTTGGTCACGCCAAGCTTTCCCCTGGACTCCCAAGATCGCTCAAATACGCCGAAGGATTCACTAGTTCGTCCCAGCCGACCAGCACTGTACTTTATTGTGATTTTTCCGTCTTGCTCATTCCCAATTTTTATGCGATCAAACCTGTCTCCCACTCGATCACCGGCATCACCATGTTCGCCAACTTTCAATACCGACATCTGCCCGCGCTCTTCACAGCCGGCGCCCAGTGCTGGGGCACCATCTGGCCACTCATTAGCGGCAGCACCCGGAACGTCCTGCTGCACTACGGCTTGCCAGAGCGAGTGGCCAACATTCCTGAAACGTGGACGGTCTGGCACGTTGGCAACGCCCGCACCGCCTGTCTGGGCATTCTGATGTTCACCTTCTACGCCCAACGCCGTTACGACATCCTCGACACATTTCTGATCGCCATCGGCGGTTACTTGGGGCTTGTGGATTGTATTATCCTATGGAACGAGGGGCTTCTATCGACTGGCGTCTTCCGGCTTCTCGGCTCGTCCGTATTTGCTGTCTTGGGCATCATTGGTGTCACTCAAGGCCCGAGATCTTGAGGTTCAATGCCATATGGCAAGTCGGACTCCGCCCGGGCCCGGTGCGGCTGTGGTGTGCCGTGCTAGCAACCTTGCGTGGGAATGTGCGCCTTGGTCAAGTGCTGCGGGATGCATCCGCCATTAATCGCCACAGACGGGCAATAGATCGATTCCTTGGGGAGCTTTGAGGAATACCGACGGTTGAGATGAACCGAAAGCACTTTTGTTCATCGTCAGTCATGTGCTGTTAGTTGAAATCCTCTCTGGAAACAGCATTTGAAAGTGGTGGACTTGTTGGCCCTTTAAGGTCGTTGTCGCGATAACTACTTCGCAGCTGAAGCACTGCTGCTAGCTCCGCCCTCTGCATGTTCTCACAATAATAGCAGCTACTATCAGGATAATTTTCACTCGTATAATTACAGGCAGAAATTACTGGCTGGACTAGTGGACTGCGCTCCGGTACCTTGAAATAATTCAAGCCAGGGATTGATGCCAGTCTACCAACTGGCATGGCGCGTTCAGCTACTCAGTGATCGAGATGATGTGGTATAACACCGCTGGCGTAGCGCCTGCCTAAATTATGGTTTATAACTCCCTCTGGATGCTGAACTATTCCAACATACGGTCTTTCCAAATTTGTACTGTGGCGAAGCCTTAAGCAGCTCACAGGAAGAACTCGAGCTCGACCAGATCGAAACGAGGGCGCCATCTACGCATCTAATCGGACCCGATTGACCCCCCTCGTGCCTGCGACAATTACTTGAAATTTCATTGAAGTATAATTGACATCTCATTTCAGAGTTGACCTCTCTTTAATGTAAATCTTTTGGAAGAGGTTAGGAATGAATTGGCCTTCAATCATGGTGGGGCTAGGACGGCGCTTAACATCCCCATCCCATTCAATGTCATATTTGAGTAACAAGGTAATGACGATCATTTTCACCATTCGAACTGCGAAGAAACGCCCAGGGCAGACGTGTGCTCCGTAACCCCACCTGAAAGACCCGTTCGTTAGCGACTTTTGGGTTCCAAGACCTTTTGCCAAGGAGAACTCACGCTAAATTCGTGGTCGACATCGTCGTCGCTCCTCCCCAAGCACCATTGTTCTCTTCATGCTCGGGAGTCGTTGCCTCCCGCTTCACGAACCGGAATCCTTTGAAGCTGAGATCGGCATCATTCTGCATCGCCATTGTGGGAAACCCAAATCGCGTGCCGACGGGCAGGGTCAGACCATCCGGGAAAACATACGGACGTTCGAGGACGGTTCGGGAGCATGTAACTTTAAGCGATGGGTCAGATATGGTCGTAATTATATACAAGAAGAACTTACTGGATCCGGTCGGATAGAGTCGATTGATTTCCCGAATGAAGCTGTCCAGGAGCGGGAGTTGGTTGAAGGCTCGCTCTGTCCAATGGCCTGCAACTCGAAGTGCCTCGTTCGCCTCGCGGATGAGCGGGTCTTTATACTCGGGTTGCAACAAGATCTGGAACATGATGTCGGTCACCAGCCCTCCAGGAGCAGACGTACCCGCCCACAGATTATGCATCAGCTCAGTAGCCAACACCTCTATGTCGGCAGCGGTGGGCGACGGACGCAGCATCAGCGACCATTCAATAGCATCGAGGTCTGGAATGTCTACCTGAGAGCCGTCGTTCTGGCGCCTCTCATTCAGCCGCTCTCGGAGGACGGGCCGCACCATCTCGACGCACTGCGACAGCTTCCTCCGATGCCATGCGGACAACGGGTACGCTAGCCAACCGCGCAGCGGACCCAGGGGAAGCTTGACGATTACCAAAGCAGTGAAGAAGATGGACAGGACGAAGCTGGTCGACAGTCGAAAGAATCGCTCTTGTCGGCAGAGCTCCTTCCCAATTAAGATGCGCGATGCGGTCCGGTGGGTGATGGCGCTGAATAGGTCGCGCGCGTTTCGTTTTTGTCCATCTTTGCCATTTCTGAGTTATTGGTGCCAGTGAATATTGAGAGAGGGTACCTACCTCTACCTTCCAGCTCGGCCTGAAGGGCATATTGTATCTCCTCCTCCAAGAGTGGCGTGAGTTGCGCTGTGTTCCATCCTCAGTTGCAGATCCCCGTATGAGAGGCAGAGAACCTACGCAAGCGGGGATTGAGTCCCTTTCGCACCACCTCTACCGCGGCATCGGTATCATAGAGATTGCCTACGCTCGTGTGCAGGAAGAAGGCCTCCCGAATGTCAGCGAGTCAACACAGATTATATGTGGGGGACCTACGTCGCTGATTGTTCTGAAGAAGCTGAGGTGCACCCAGTCGGCCTCGCGTAGTGCGGAGAGGTACTTGGGAGGCAGGATCAAGAAGTCCTTGGCCCACCACCGCACGGTAAACGGCTTACCGGTTGGTTTCGTAACCTGGAATTGTCAGCAGGGTATCTCCGAAATGGCTAGGGACGCACCTTCTGATAGCCTTCCAATACGAGATCTTGGACGTGCGAAGGCCAGATGAGAGCTAGCAAGCCCCTGTCAGCGACTCTGGGGAAAGAGCTGTAAATCGTGTTTGTGCGGCTAGAGATGTATTGTAGCAGCGCCAGACAACCTAGCAGTACGAGCACAGTTTGCCAGCTCAAGATAAAATCCGGGTCCAACGTCAGCGACAGCATTGCGAATGTGGTTTTCCTTTCTTTTCCAGAATGCAGATTTGTGATTCAATTCAAATTTGACATTAGAATATGTGTAACATAATGGTTTTCAGTATTTCTGCCAACCGAAGGAGTCTTCTATTTCTATAATTGGCTGCTATTTCTAATGTTTTTTGCAGGTTAATCAAGTGGATAGTGTGAAAAGCTTATCTCGGGTCCCGACCAGTCCTACCCCAATCTGCAGATAATTCCGGGATTTCATAATACGGGCAGCGAATATGAGGAAATAGGTGTACTTGGCTAAGATGACACGATTTACATTGGGAAGGCGAAAGAAAGGGGACAGGAGACCCAGAAAGTTACAGTGTTCGGCTGCACAGATCAGTGGAATCATACGGAAAGAACTCGTGAGCTAGCCAGTAAACGTCAAAAGATATCCGACTACCAAAGAAGAAAAAATGAATACTCTCCGCCGTGACCAGCTTTCCTGATCCCCCCCTCGACCAGAAAAGTATTCTTCAAGGCACCTGTTACTCTGATCCTTCTTCATAGAATACTAAGCAACGAACCTCGACACTTTCCCTCGCTTTGGAATCAGTGGCCGCTTGTGGGTTGTGGAAAGAGCCGTGTGCACACACTGGATATGTCAGCGTAAAGGAAGTAGACACATTGAGCACGGAGCGGTTGCCATCCTCGACTTACTCTTAGCCACCCCATCCTTGTTGTCCCAGATTTTGATCAGGGTCACCTCATGAGAGTCCTGGCGGTTGAGGAAGGACCACTTCTGGTCGCTGCAGTGATTTATCGACACGGTCTGGCCCTGCCTGTCGAACCGCTCCTTAAAGATGCTTGTGGGATGGATCTCAGACTCCTTGATGCTTCGGTAGTCCATCAATGCGAGCGGCCAATCTTCCACCATCTCGAATGGGCGCCAGACACTTCGAAATTAGTCATTGATAGCTAGGTGCAAAGCTGGTATTACACTCACTTTATTATCTGTGCGCGCCCCTGAAGGAGCTTTTCCGCCTGCTCCCCTGCATGGCGCTTAACTCTACCCACTGCACCGAGAGCCGACCTAGAACTGATAAGCAGCTAATTATAACGTCGAAAGGATACTGGTCCCTACTGGTCGCAATGAGCCTAGAGAATTGGTCAACAAAGAAATACCGAGTCTGTCTATACAAGCCTCACCAATGTTGCTGGTTGTTCCCGACCGTTAGGATTCTCCCCGGGGGCCAACGATGTATCTCGCTTTCGGTATGTGTGGTCGAAGATGATGACTTTACTGGCGCCTGTCTTCCTTTTCACAAGTGATTCTATCACTGGATAATATGTTTCCGCTACCACGGTCTTGTTCCTCGCTCGAATTGCTTCGATCGTCTCCTTGCTGATCGAGGCATCATCGCAAAAGCTGAACCCGTGAACATCGAGTTCGAAGGTGTCTCTGGCCGCCCTTGCGTCGTGAAACTTGACTGGGAACTCTTGATTTATGAAATTCTTGGCGGGGAACGACTCTTCGACCTTCCCGCGGACGTACGGCGGATCCTGCTTGCCCACCCACGGCTCCAAAAAGGACATGTGGCTTTCAACAATTGCCATACTATCAGTCCAAACTCGAACGTAGCTCAAATCAAATTCGTCCCATCCATACTCAACCGGCTGTTTGTTTTCAAATGATTTGTCGCGGCCCAAGATAGCCTCCGAGCGGGTCTCTGAGGAGGGTCCGGTGAGGCCCGGGCTCCGTAGCCGCTCGCAAACCGGGATATATCCGGGGAGCTGCTGTCCGCCTGCCGAGCGCTGAAGCTACTGTTCGATTGCATCTTGACGCCAAGGGTTGTGATGCGTCAGCATCCTACAGATTTGCATTTTGAAATGACGACTACGGGGCGCTACGACAGGTCTGCAGCAATTACCACTCCCCGGGCCAGACTCGTTCACCATCACCAGAACCATGTCCAACGCCGAAGATACCGAGACGTCACAGCTACTTAGCCGGCCTCAAGACGATGCGTTGGGCGCCACGAGGCAATCGAACGTCATTTGTCCAGGGATCTGTGACCCTGCGCACGCCCAGGACCATGATCTGAACGATCGATACAGCAGTCGAGTTCTTCCGATAGCCTTCACAGCAGCGTTTGCCATAGCAGCAACCTCTGCGACTACAATTTTTGCGTATGCCAGCATTGTGTGCGTGGACCCTGCCCACTGCAGAGAGGGCGAGAAAGATCGCTACACTGGTGTAGTAGCGCTCGCCACAGTAGTTGCCAATACCTTCGGTGTCATAGCTGTTGGCGTCCTCCGTCAGTGGGTTGAGTCAACCCCCAAGTCAGGCTTGTACTTCTGGCTATTCTGTCGCGCTGTTGGGATTGGCAGCTTGGCGGTCGGCGGTGCGAACCATATCTCATATGTCTGATCAACGCGGAGTTAGTTAACTGACAAATTCTATGTGTAGTGGCATTGAAAAGCATACACATCGCAATCGCAGGCCGATTGTTCGAAGGCCTGGCAACAGACAACATACTGCAATATGCGCTCGCCGCCATTTACGTTCGGACAAAGGAGGAAGGCCGATTCTCTCGGCTCATGGGTACTTCCATGGCTCTCTATATGAGTGGAATGTCCATGGGCCCTACCATTGTGACCTTGTTGCCCAACTTCTTCCTGAGCTTTGTCGTCGCCATCTCTCTCCTCGCCGTCTCATTTTGTTACATTTGGACCTTCGTTCCGTTGACAATAGATGGCCCTGAAAGGATCGCCTTGAGATCAACTGATGCGAGTAACACCTCTCTGCTTGAGCCTATCTACATATTCTATCGGGAGCCTCTCATTAAACTTCCAGCTCTCTCCATTCTTCTTTATAACTGCGCACAAGCCTACCTCTTCCCCTTGATTATGGTGCACGCATCTCTCAAATTCGGCTTCACCAGCGTAGAGAATGGCTACTTGATCTCTATAGCTGCGGCTTCGTCTGCGGTGTACCTTCTCTTCGCACTTTACGTTGTGCCGAAGATGCATTGGTATCTCGGACGATCTCGAACTCAACGGAGCGCGCAGGATACTTCGAGCTCTCATGAAATTGACGACACTACCCACAAATCAAATTCGACGAGATACCATTTGAACCGAGACTTCACCTGCGCTGTTCTTTCCATGTCCATACAGTTAGCTGTGTTACCGTGTTTCACGATAGTCCAGGTTTCAGGAGCCTTGTACGGTTTAGTAGCACTCATTGCCCTTGGTTTAGGGGCACCGAGTTTCATCAAGAGCCACGCAGTTATGGTCGCCCAGGAGAAAGACTCTGTCGTGGCTGGGCTGGCAGTCGCCGAGTCTATAGGCGGTTTGGTGTCGCCGATGGTACTAGGTTCCGCTCAAACCACGTTGGGGGAGGGGTCAGCTTTCATAATGGCATCGTCACTCGTTGGTGCGGCGATTTTATGCTTGGTAGGAAGTTTGGTAGCAGGAAAGGCACCGGTGCTGAAGAGGAGCATGGGCATGGATGCAGACCAGTAAGGCAAGACAAATGTGATTGTCGACAGATTTCATATCGGAAATATTACGTCTTGATCTCTTCTAATACTTGGAACAGCCGCGGGTTTCTTAGAGGGCATCGATCCCTTTCCTCACTCCACTACCCAGAACAGTGCTAAGCCTACGCAGGGCGTCCTCCAAGATGCCAGGCGGCATGGCAAAGTTGATTCTTGCCCAGCCTTTCTCAACTTCAGGAACGTGATAAGACCTTCCTGCGGAGAGAGAAACCCCTGCCTGCTTACAGCGCTGCAGAACCTTAGCTTCGTCGTCCCAAGTCTCTGCATCCGGCGCTACCTTCGCGAACAGAAATGGGGTCGTATTTGGCTGGATGTACTGAATGTCATGACGTTTCAGCACTTCGGTCAGGCGCAGGTACGACTCGCAGAGGCGCTCAGAGTTCAATGCAAGAAGACGCGGGAGCTCAGTCGACGTTAGCAAATTGGCCACGGCGATAGCTGTGAGACACGACATTTGCGTAGTCGATGCCAACGCCATGCCGGTGGCTAGAGGACTATTCCCCTGAGTAACGCAGCAGCCCTGACACAGTGTTAGTTAGATGTTGATCAGTTGCTTGGGGTTTCCGATTGTGGAAGAAATACCATCCGGAGACCACTCGAGCCCAGGTCCTTGCTGATGCTCCAGATTGTATGAATTCTCGACAGGTCGCTGCCGATGCGCTTAACATCGAGCTGCATCGCTGATACGAACGGGACAGGGTCTGCCACCTCTGGATTCGTAAAACTTGACATGGCATATATCTCATCTGAGATGAAGTGAATCTTCTTTCTGTCGCAGAATTTGACGATGTCTTCGATCACGGCTTTCGGGTAGCACTGACCAAACGGATTGTGTGGATTGGTGAAGAGAAGACCTTTTACCGGGCGCGACGACGAGTCGAAGGCAGCCTCCAACGTCATAACCACATTGGAGGTGAGGACATCGTCGAAACTTTCCAAGCGTACAAATATTGGCCGCACGCCGGACTTGACGCTGATCAACCAGTCGAAGCCGTCTGTTCATGATATCCAAATCAGTCATTTCCGCTTGGCAGCGCACTCGAAAGGGGGTACATTGGTGCTACTCACTCCAGCACGGGGTGAGCACAAGCAGCCCATCTCCCACCTCGGCGATATTATACAGAATCGAATCAAGAACAAACGCCGCCCCAGGGGCTACGGCAAGATGATCCTTCACAACAGGGATGCACGGTTTGAAATAAGCATTGAAGAATTGAGCCAGTGCATTCAGAAGACCAGTGTCGCCGTTGAACCCGTCTTGGTATGATAGGTGCTGCTATATGATCAGATACCACTTACGCAGCTGATGTGCCAGGTCTTCGGAACTTACTCGGTCACCCAAGCCTGCTTGCACGGCTTCTTTATACAGGTTGATGAGCTCCGTACGAAGCAGCCAGTTTTCCGAAGTAGATAGGTCAATGCAAGAATCCTCAGGCTTCTCAGCTGACTTCTCTCTTTCCGTCGCAGCTTGGCTGATCCGTGGCCAAATAGCCTCAACGTTGGCAGCACCACGAGGTGAAAGGCCATAGCCCTCCATGACTGTGCGTTCTCAAGTGAATATTTAGCCTATACCTATTGAAGATTAGTGTGATTAGGTCGTCTTGAAGCTCTTGTGTGAATGCAGGGAGTCAATTTCAGAGCAAGAACATTTTATCATATAGTGGTTGAGGCTGCATTGACATGGGCCCCGGTCCGGCAGCCGAGGAGTCAAGCCAAGGTCATTCGTTTCATTCGTTCTCAAAGGCGTCTAGACCCAGTACTCTAGGCCTAGTCAACATAGAGAGACCATCTGACGCGATGGAATCGTCTAGATGTCAGCCGAAAGAGCACGGGTAAATGGAAGCCTCAGCACATTGGCCGGGCAATGGAAATAAATGCAATCCGCCTAAAATCTAACATGGCACAGCTTCGCACTTATAGTGCGTTGACAACTTCCTCGACCATTTTCCTATAACTCTCTATGAATCATCACCACAATCACTGCTTGTTCTTGAGACTCTTCTATTCAGTGTCGAGCGCGCCAGTACTACTAATACAGGAAAGGATCAAGTCGATTTGGAAGGTTGTTACCACCGCCCCGTTATACTGTGTTAGGACTTGTGGTAGGTCTGCTTCGGAAACGAGGCCTCCCAAGCCAGCGGCTCCAGCCGTAAAGCCCTGAGGATCAAGTCCAGGTATGTCGAGAGAAATGAGGCCTTGGGCTAAATCCCTCGCGAAGACATTCTGCACAGCCGCGACGAAGACGGCGCAGCCAAATATCTGCATAAACAGTACCAAGGCGGTGCCAACCGCTATGTCGGCCAATGGGAGCACGGTCTGGGCGACTACTGCTCCTTACTGAAAACCAAAACCAACTGCCAGACCGTACAGGAACTGGTATCCAGCCCACATGACCTGGGACCAATCAGCGGTGAATGTAGTACACAGCCCGGCAGCGGTGCTCATATGCATGATGCTGGCAATGAAGAACAGGTTGAGTATCCAAACTTAGTAACAAGTATTCCAAATATGATGATTTCGAAAATCTCTGGGAGGATGAAAGGCAAAAACAGAATACCGGAGGCCACTGGGTCATCGCCCTTGAGCTGAGAACTGGAACATGAGTATGAGACGGACAAAAGCTTTTGTAGCGGTGCTGTACGGGCTTACCCAAATAGGAAATAGTATATAGTAGGTGAGAACAAAGAACGATCCGCCGCAGCAGATCCTGAGGTGGGATGAAAATGTAATGCTGCGCTGGCCCGCGATCCTCGTAGATATCCAAGCCGTGGCATTGTATCCGAAGAACGCGACTAGTACGACGGAGAACACTACTAACCGGCCGCTTGACCACATATCAGTCACGCTTCCCTGCTGCAGGACTAGGAGCAGGCATATATTTACAGCAACAAAGGCAATGCTGACGACAGGGTCCATCTTGTTGACGGTGTTACCCCACGACTGCCCAGGTGGTTCGACGCTGCCGACTTCAGCCGACATCCCGCCGCGGTAAGGCCGCCGAGAGGAAGAATACAAATACCAGCGCCAGGCGACGTTGTCTGTGAAGACACCCCCTATCTGCTGCTCGTTAGTACAACCACTCAAGAGCGGATAGAGCATATCTACCAGTGGCCCAATGACGGATGCGATACCGTAAACCCTTCCGATGATTCCCGTAACCGGGTTCGTTCTTAATCCGTATACATCCCGAAGGCATACGGCCACTCAAACATTTTGATCACTATAAGAGCCGGCCGCTTCTCCAGGGGCACTGTCTGCGCAATCGTCATCATCGCTCTTGTGAACAGGCCCAAATTTCTTAGCCAGGCAATTAAAGCCGTCGAGTTGGCCGCGGCGCCGGAGATTACGGTGCCGACTTCGAACAAGACAAGCCCGGCGAGGTAAACCCATTTGACGCCTTGCCAAACAGAAGTTGACATAATGCAGTATCCGTGAGGAGTTGTACCTTGTAGTGGCTTCTGTCGCTAAGATCTCACCACAACCCGGCAACAGGTAGGCCACAGCGTACCAGCCGACATCATTTAGAGAATGACATTCGTCGGTGATTCGCGCGATGGCGACTGCGATTATCTTTGACTGGGTGAACTTATGCCCGTCACCTCCTACAATTGACCAGGTGGGAAATGCATTGTTGTCTACTAGCGCGACACAGAGAACCCCGAGAATCCATGGATTAGAGCAGCCGTGAGTGTGTACAATCGAGGGCGCATAGGATGACCATGTGGTTCCTGTGCCTCCGCCTCTTGACTTTCGAGCCCATTCTTCCTTGACTGGTTTCCTATTGGACTCTTCGGGATTTCATTCATCGCATTGCCTAATTCGAGGACGTCCTTTCCATTGGCTCCTCCCGATTTGAGATCTAGGTACGTGGAATTTGTCGAGGCCCAAGTAAATTGACATAACAAAGCTCCGCGTGCGAACGATGTTGAATGACCCGTCTGAGGCATTTCCTGAGACTTGAGCAAGGATAATTTGACCAAATGTGTCATTTCTCATGGCGGGCGCCGATCAGTCGTGACAAGTAGGATGTCGTGCAACTACGACGCACGCCAGCCGGCCCTGGAGGCTGCCGCATAGGCGGCAGGACATTGTGTCACGCATTCATGGACAGTCTTTTTGAGCGGGCATCTGGTCTGCGAAGACGACTGACTGGCTAGATAGTAAGCTGCTTCCAAAGTAGTCGCATCAATTGATCAGAGCAGACAAGTCAATCGCCGCAGAGAGCAAGGCCGCATTCAGTTGAATCCAACGGTCCGGGTCCTTCATGCATAATCCCAATAGCGAAGGATTTCCCGGCGAGATTAACTTGGAGCTGTTGCCTCTCAGTCTCTCCAGGGGTCATGAACCTCGGCTGTTAATGTGTCTCGCCCGAGTTTTGTCACGCAATACGGCCTTTGGTGTAAGGACAGATACCAAGTACCAACATACCTAGGTACCTAGGTATACGAGCTTGAGGGTGGGTTGCCGCGGCCCCGAAAGAAATGAACGCACTTTCTAGGCCGAGCAATGGTCATCGCGTTGTTGGGGGCTGGGGCATCTCACCTGACCTGATGCGCTGCATGACGTAGGAGGGTATTAAGGCTTTGTGAGTTGTCGAGTTGGTAATTGCTTCCTATTCTAGATATTCTGATGATACAATATGCAGCTGTTGGTCTTGCGGGCCAATTGCGAGCCCCCTCGTGTGGTCTCGGTCGTGACGTGTGGTACCAGTTGATACTAGGGTAGCATCTGCGACTGTGGGCTGCGACGCTGCCGAGACGAACACGGCCTCGCCCAGGCATTTTCGATGCCAACGACATCTGGAGCCAGACACCGTCAGCTATGCCCATAAATGGCATCAATCTGCACAATCCTTCTGCAAGACAAAGGCGCGGCTGGCCTCGCCTGCTGCGATGTTCCTGCGCGAAGCAGGTCCATGATGGCCGGGGCGGGGAACCACCCCTCTCTCCTCTCATCGGAGTGGCGCTGGTGGGAAACTGAGTGCATGTTGGCTGCGAGCGGTCCCAATACCCTGTCCCAACGCGCACTTCTGGGCCAATGAATGGGTCTTCAGTTGACCCGCAGGACCAACAACGTTGTGATCATGTTGCATCTCTGCATCGTCTCTGTCATAATATGATTGCGATGTACCACAGCAGGCTCCTGATCGCCACCAATCAATCAGCCTTGGCCCAGGTCAATGTCCCTCGCGGCCGTTGACCGAGCACCGCTTGCTGTGGGTGGGGACCAAAGTCGGCCCTTGCGGCTTGTTCTTTAGAGATACACCGGTTTATTTCTTAGATCGGATCCCAACTGCCCAACTGTATTTACCCCCAGTGTGTCAATCACAACAAAAAAGGGCTGGGTGGGAGAAGAGCGGTCCGGGAAGGGACACTCATATGTGGTGAGTATCCCGCGTGTGTCTTGGGGCCGAGCCAGCTCGTTGTCTTACTTCTGTAGATTAGCGGCTGCAAGATCAGGAAGCGGGAAACCTGGCGTTCACAACCTTGAATTTCTCTGCTGATGATTGTGACATGCAGGCTCTCGCCGAGGGCGGGAAAACAGAATCCTCCCGCCGACATCATGCCGCCGACATACATACATGCAATCCTAAATGTCACTGTTCCTCGCTGTATCTCGCCCAATTTCAGGAACAAGTAGTACCGGGCCGGACCTCGAGTGGACCTTGAAAGTGTCGATCAGCACTATAGCTAGCGCTTTCAGTTCAACCAACAGCCCACGGGTTTCCAAGCCAATGTATTCCTCGGCCAATAATTGATTTGAGAAACAACCAACTGCAGGAGGATTGACGGCTAGAGCGGTCCAGAGCGACGAATGTCCAAAAAATCAAAAATTCCTTAGATCTACCCTACTATTTACTAACCTAGCCCCCCCTTCTTCCCCTAACCCTTCCTCTTCTCCTACCCTCCCCCCCTTTCTTCCCTTAACCCTTCCTCTTCCCCTACCCTCCCCCCCCC
>JUJX01000095.1:150739-193867 GCA_000800745.1 Diaporthe longicolla
CCCCTCTTTTTTTTTAAAAAAAAGAAAAAAAAAAGAAGAAGAAAAATTAAAAATTAAAAATTAAATAATAAAGGGGGGGGGAGAAAGGGGGGGAGAGGGGGGTATTAAAAAAGAGTAGTAGGGTATATATAATAATAATTTGATTTTTTAGATATTTGCCGCTCCGGACCCCCCTAGACGGCGGTAGGAATGCCTAGGTCCTAAAATCCTACTGTGTAACCCCCTCCAGTGATTGGCACAAGAACCTTGGCAAAGTACTACTTGGTTCGCAGTTACTCTGCAGTACCACCTTGGCCGCGCCTCGCTTAAGATCTGGGGGTGCACACGGTGTTGGTGCTATTCCAATTTGCATGCACTTTGGCGGCATGGTGATCAAATACACCCGAGGGTCTGCATAATTGCTGGCGTGAGGCTCTGGCCCCCAGCTCCTGAGTCAAACGAGTGCCCTTCAGCGACAATAACCGCTCCACAGATATGCAAGACGCTTCTCCCAGGTGGCCTGAACCCACGGCTCGCGCGCTGCTCGGACCTACAAGACTCCCCCTTGGGTAAGAGCTTCTCTTCGAGTAACCTAAACCCCAGCGCACTCGACCACAATTCACCCTGCTTGCCATGCTGCCTTCACCGCAGAGGTATGAAGAGCTCCTGCGACTGACATGGATAGCCGCTGACAACTGTGGTAGTGCAAACAGCCCGGCGGCCACTCATGCGCGGCGCGTGAAGCTCAGGAACGCATGCAACCAGTGTTGCACGGCCAAGGTCAGTCAGTTGCTACGGTCGCCCTAGAGTCATGTAACTGACGGGAGAGTAGGTCAAGTGCTCTGGTCAGAGAAATGGGTGTGACCGCTGCCGGGCCACGGGCAAGCACTGTGTCTACTCGGAATCTAGAGTCGGCAAGGTCCCAGGGATAAGAGCCAGGCGGAGGGAAAGTCAAGACCACGCACCGCCACTTGCAGGGAGAAGGACGAGTTCCACAAATACACCAGCCGGCAAAATTTTCGGCACGTCCGAGCTCAGCCACAGTCACCACGGCTTTGGTCAGGACGACGTGGCGGATTGGAACGTCGACTGGCAACCCGATTCTCGGCTGGGCGAGACCACCCGCGAGGGGTCGTCCGCGGCCGGCACCGACGGGGACGATTTCTCAGCCTCCGATTGCATCACTGCCATGTCGGCCACCAGCGAATTCGCAATACCTGATATGGACCCGAGCTTTGAGGAGCTACTGAACTTCTCGCCACCCATGCCGGCCCATATCGAACAGGCGACCGAGCTGCAGGCGCCCGTGCAGGCGTCGACATCCTTCGCGCTGCGCCCAAGGAACGAAGTGGACAGCCAGTGCTGTATAGAGTGCTGCCAGATGTTTATGGACCTGGAAAACTACATCGTCTCTCAGCTGAAGGCCTTCAAGCTCCTACTCGGCATCATCAGGAGGGCCCTCGAGCGATTGGCCCACCTGATACGGGTTCAACAGGAATCCAGGGACCTCAGATGCATAATGCTTCTCGGTACCGTCATGTACCAGATTCTCGAGCTCCTAGAAGTCTGCCTAGAAGCGATCAAGGCAGAAGGCGACAAGCAGCGGGCCAGGCGGCTCACCGGGGCGTCGACCGGTCTGGGCTTTGGTGACTATGCCATCGATGAGGAGGAACAGACGGCCCTCAGGGTGCAAACGATACTCAAGGAAACCCATCAGGCTGCGGAAATCCTTCGCAAGATAAGAGTCCTAGCCGGTATGGGTCCGGAGAACGATCAGTCAGCTGGCTCAGACTCAGCGCAGGGCCAATCTCGCCAGTGCTGTTACGACGACCTGGAAGTTCGCTTAGAGAACTTGCGGCTTCAATGTACCAGACAGAACTAGCCGGGGTCGGATGTCATTATTGCGGTATGCGGTACCATGCCGTTCTAAAATACTTTACTGGCTTGCTGGACGGCCATAAATACTCTGTTGTGTTGAATGCCACCTGTTCTACAATCCATATATATATCGTCAGCCGGTGCAGGCGGGACCTTGGAGCTGTTCTCAAGTCCATGTTTAAAGATAATTGTCCAGGTACACATCGCGAAGCTAATGCTGCCCCAAAAGGAATTGACCCCTGAGCTCCAAGACGCGACGGTTCTGAGACGGTCATATATTGCCCTGCATGATATCTGAAGCTGGCATACTCCTAACTACAAGCGAAACGGCGAGATGACATGATTACCCTGGGGTTAAAGTTTGCCTCGCACGACAGAACGTGCCTCACACCTTGCGCCGTGACACGGTGACAGGTTGGGAATACCTCGACGGTTGGTCTCGAAAGCAACGAGACCTGTTGGAACGTATCTCCATACCCATGGAGATGTGATATAGTCCCTACTAGAATGGTGGTGCCAGGTGGGAGCCCCTGCGGGACCCTGGGAGCTATTCGTCTATACTGCCAAAGGGTAAGGGTTGCCCGTGTGCGCCTCCCTGCCTCATCAGGGCTAGGGCTTGGATAGCGGACCAATTGACTCTCACCATGTCAGCCAATCAGCTTCCAACGTTCCAGACTCGTCGCTGCCAAAGCCCCGTTCAGAGACTATTTTCTAGACGAATAGCATAATCTATCTTACAATTTCATCGTAAACTTGATCGTATAGTGGTATTTGTCCTCCAGTTCAAATATGAGTCGCACCGTGAAATCACAGACCGCACTGCGTACTGTACACCCTAGCTCGACCTCGCATCCGGGGACGACTCGGGGCGGTAAGCGGCAACCAAAGGGCGGGTCCTGAATATGTTCCTACCGTGCCCACAAAATCTGACAAGGGACCCGAAAGGCCGGGAGCCGGCAAGACGGACCGCGGCCCTGGGAGCCCGACGCTCCCCTTCGCGGACAGATGCATGTTTTGGGGCCGCAGGCGTGAATTCCGATCTATGCCAGGCATTACTCTGATCACAATTTTGAAAACCCCGTTGAGTTCCCGAAACTGTGCGCCGTCGTCGGGTATGGCCCGGTAACCGATGCGTCAGTACGTAGCCCCCCCCCTGACTTTCCGAATACCCTCTATGTTGGCTTACATAACACCAACATCACACACAACCCTGGAAAGGCATAGCGGGCGGCAATGCCTACCTGCAAACTAGCTATTAACGTTGGATCTTGGATTTACCGTATTGCGGGCCTCATGCCTAATCACACTCAGGCTGTTTTCACAACAACAGGCCACCGGGGCAACTGCTTGAAGCAATGAGATGCGGTCGCAATCTTTGAGGAGGTCTTTGTGTATGAATTTTGAGACCCCAAGGCTTTACCGAAGCTTTATTAGTAATGGGGTTGAGTGACAAAGTCCTACGACACTCTATGCCTTCTCCAACATTTTTCTGAGGTCTTGGGATATGTTGTGACTAACTTCAATGTCGCTGCCCCAAATCTGGCACATGCTTGGAACTCACCAAGCCATTCCCTGGTGCTGTTTATATAATGAATGAGTTAAAAAACAATCTTCTGTCTATGGTGATAATTGTATAGTCTTGAAATTGACCTTCTATCGACAACCTCGTACGTAGCAACTTCTACGTATGAATGTCAGCCGGGTGACCAATCTACTTACATAACTCTACGCGCCCAGGCGACATGAAGCGATAAACCCTCCATATGGCCTTGAGCTCCTTCTCCAGGTGACTTACTCATGGAATCGAGCTTCTCCGGCGTCAGGATTAACTTGCCGGGTCGGAGATCTGAAAACCACCTTAGCGTCACCGTACCGAGCGATGGCGCTTGAAAGACAAGCCACGCCAGTAAATAAGGATGTGGCTTACTCTCACTAAACTGAGCCAGGCCCTTGGGAGCGATGCCGGTGGAGATGACTCTTCTGCGCTTGAAGTCAGCCACGGGGTTCACGGCTCCCAGCTTGATATTGGTGTCCTTGTAGCTCACATCCATGAAATCTATGTTCTTGAGCCACCAGGGCAAGCCACTGGATTAGTTCAAGATCGGACCATTTTCTTGTAACAAATGCTGTCAATAGTTTCCGTTTTGACATTGTTGAAGAAGGCACACTCCCAACAATCGTCAATGATGATAAGATGCACAGAGCTCTTCAGTAAGGGTTGTCAGGGCTCTATGCGGTGCTAAGAACAGCTCCAATGCTTCTTCCAAATAGGGTATTCATCAGACCCATAAACGCATGTAAATATGTTCTGCAACCTTCTAATAGCTGGCTCGTGGCTGCGACGGGCTATATCTAGCTACCGGGATTAATTAAGGCACTGATGAACTCACCTAACTCTCTCCAATGCACGGAGTTGCATTACCCCTCGTACCTTGGGTATACAAACACAGGCTGCCTACTAATTAGCTTATACCGGATCGCTTACGTGTTTGTTATTGCACATGCCCCATATTCTACGTGTCTCAGGGCGGTACCTGACAATGAAAAAGGAGTAAAGCGCCGCATTCTATGGGCACGTTCGGGAGACTTATTCTGCAAACCCTTGTACATGATCAACATGGCGATGATTTCGCCCGCAGAATAGACTTAGCAACAGGACAACCATGGCTTGAGCGGGTTGTAGCATTTCGATGCATAAAGAGGATAGCATCACACATTCATAAACAGTACAAAGCAAAGTCTTGCGTTAGCAGCTAGTAGAAGTGTTGAAAGATTTGAGGAGAAATAACTCGTATGCAGCACCCAGTTAGGCAGGCTTATCTAATATTGATCGTGCTGACGAGCATCGGGGGGAAATATAGCGGTACGATGTCTCGGCCCCCGTGGCTTACTTGAAATCAATGATATCAAGGGCACGGTCGTCGCGCTCTTGACAAACTCTCGCCAAATTCGACCCCGGGTACCAAAATGGCCGATACAAAAGTCTTTGACGTTTTGATCGTCGGTGGCGGTTTTGCTGGACTTTCCGCCGCCGGCACCCTGGCACGCCAGCTGCACACAGTCGTCGTGTTCGATTCGGGTAGCTACCGCAACGCGCGCAGCAAACACCTGCACATGATGCCGACCTGGGATCACCAGGATCCCGAGAGCTTTCGCGCCGCCACGCGGGCGGACCTGGAGAGATACGACACGGTCGAGCTTTGCAAGACCGAGATCGATACCATCACGAAGGGAAACGATGCTGTGTTCGAGGCCAAGGACTCGAGCGGTCGTCAGTGGCACGGGAGAAAGGTGATCCTAGCCAATGGGGTAAAGGAGCAATTTCCTACCCTATCGGGATACTACGAGTGCTGGGCTCGGGCAATGTAAGAAGAGAGACCCTCGAATATCGAGCCTTGTTAACGCAACATAGATATCACTGCTTGTTCTGCCACGGCTACGAGCAGCGCGGCCTGGAATCGGCCGGCGTGCTAGCAATAGACTGGATAGCCTCGGCACGGATGGCCATTCACATGGCACACATGGCCTCCTCACTTCTACGGAACGTAACCATCTATACCAACGGCAACGAGACTCTGGCGGAAGAGCTCGTAAAAGCTCTAAGCGGTGCCAGCCAGTACCACGTAGATACTCGGGCCATCGCCAAGATATCATACCAAGAGGGCTCTAAAGAGTTGGTGCAAATCCAATTTGAAGACGGGTCAGACCCAAAAGGAGAGGCCTTTCTGGCCCATAGCCCTAGAACGCGAGTAAATGGCCCCTTTGCGGAACAGTTGGGACTCGAGCTCACAACGACGGGCGACTACGTCGTCCAGCCGCCGTTCAACGCAACCACTGTCGACGGTGTATTCGCCGCAGGAGACTGTACATCTATGTTCAAAGTCGGATCAAAGGCCGTTGCAGACGGCTGCATAACGGGTGCTGGGGTGTCTACAAAATTACAAGAAGAGCGTCTCGCGATGGATCCAGTCTTTTAGGCGCAATGGTGCAGAGCATGGTTAGGCAATTGAACGTATAACTAAGCATAATAAACCTTCCGTCTTCTCATACGATCTGGGCAGTTTCATAGTATGATGCCAGCTTTGAGTGTTGTGCCGGTTCTCCACCTTTTGAATTCCAGTGTAGATTCTACAACGACTATGTATGTACTCTGTGCTTCGTTCCTTGGCGATCATAGCATAAGTCCTTTGACAATATTTGCACGACAGTATCACGGAAGATCTGATTCTGCTGCACGGCGGGTCGCGTGCTTCCGATCGGTAGCCGACTGCAGCCAAAATAGGTATTGGTAAATGATGTAATTCTGCGTGGCAAAAACAAGAGCTGCTAGCTGGCTGACACATTTTTGATCCACCACCTTAGTACAGACGCTCTATCATCTTACTCGTTCAAGTCTGTGTCATACTGAATATTGGTGGTATTGGTATATAGTTAACATAGTCACTGTTAGATCTTACTTAAGTGTGCGTGCACGTTCTCGGCTACGAAAAGTTGCTTCAATCTCGCACCTCTTTTTACACCGACCATCACGACCCCTGAGCCCGCCGGTGAAATGCATCACACGTTGAGAGAGCCTTCCGCGTCCATTTTTCCGCACATATCACTATATCTCGTGCAAGTCATTGCACTCGCGTCGCCCCGTTTCAAGGGCCGCAAGCACGTATTTGCGATTACAATTTTAGTTCTCTGCATATATGCTCAAATTCACCCGCATTTCACGAACAATGTTGGCCTGGCACAGCCGTTCACCATTGCCTGGTCCTACTATATGGCAACGCTGTCAAAATTGGTCTTCTCTGGCCCGAACGGCCCGGAAGGCGAGTACTGGCACGTTGACGGACAAAAACAAGAAGCCCTGAGATACAGGGCTTTCGGCTGGCGCAAGATCCGCTGGGCGCTCGCACTGATATTCAACCAGCGCGGAGTCCGCTGGAGCCACGAGACTAAGAACGTACATCCAGTAGATAAGACCGGCAAAGCGGAGTTTCTGGTATTGCAGGCTTGGAACGTGCTGAAGTATCTTCTTGCCGCAGACCTGCTGTTCAATCTAAACCGGCGTCTCTTCTTTACCAACTTCGACGGCGTGGTTGGCAATGTTAGTGGCAGCGAGCTAACGTTGAGACACCCGAGCTGGCGCTGGAGCTTTTTCAAGGCATTAGTTTTTGGTTCTACACCATACTTCATGCTTAGCGTGCAATATTCTCTGCTGGCTTTCCTGGCTGTTGCGCTTGGTATCTCACATCCCGTGGTATGTTCTTCTTGCGTAAATGCCGTTCCGTACAATTGGTTGTTAACCCAAAAAGGATTGGCCACCCCCCTTCGGCAAAATTTCAGAAGTTACTACTGTGCGGTCATTCTGGGGCAAATTCTGGCATCAGCAGCTTCGTCAGGTCAGTCGTGTACTCAGACTCCGTGCAGGGCGGGCGAGGAAAGAGAGAGGGGGTACAAGCTGACAGTTTTTAGATGCTAACGTCCTACACCGAATCTTTTGTTAATGTGGCAGGCATTACACGAGGTACCAACTGGTCTTCGTATACGCAGTTGTACCTGGCGTTCTTGCTCTCGGGGGCTTTCCACGCGCTTTCTCAGCGGCAAATGCCTCGCCCGACGGACGTTTCCGATGGCGATGTCGTCGTTGGGTTCTTTTTGTTTTTTGTGTGGCAAGCCCTCGCCATCACGTTTGAGGATTTTGCCCAATACTGCTGGAGGGGCTGGCTCAAGCGATCTGGGATAGAAGACAGCCCCCTCCTCGCTCGCATCGTAGGGTATGTTTGGGTGACCATTTGTATGTGGACCAGTTTGCCGCTGGCCGGGGACACTTTCCTACGACTACGGATGGGTGAAAATCATATGTTGCCATTCGATTTGACAGGATCTCTTGTCAGCAAAGTAATACCAATTCCAAGCTAGATTCTAGGACAGCGCTTCAGCGCGCTTCGTTAATGCTTTTTTCTATACAGAGGCTTCCTCTGCTATCTCACAATTGAATATGCAACATGTGACGCACTGGCAGCATTACTTTCCCGCTTAAGGAAACTCCGAGGACCTTTGAGTTGCGCTCAAACAGCGAGCCGTTTTCATAGCGATTCAAATGTCCTTCTTCGGGTACCGTGCCTCACGTGACGGTAGAATCCGGCGTCTCGATTCATCGCTTGCCGATGGTTGAGCAACTTCAGAGCACCTCATCGTACACCTCATTTCTGTTCTACGATTCATCGCAAAGACTCGAGGCCTTTAAGATGTCAAAGCAAACAACCTTTGATGCGATCATCATCGGCGGGGGGCATGCTGGTCTCTCGGCCGCACTGACACTTTATAGACAGCTATACACTGTCCTTATTTTCGACAACAAAAAGCCTCGCAATGCCTGGTCTTTGCCCACCCATATTGTCTCCGGTTGTGAAGGCCGGAAACCCGAAACCCTACGTGCTGACGCCCGAGCAGAACTAGCACATACCGAGCTCGTGACCTTCGTGGACCTCGAGGCAGAATCCGTGCAAAGGGTGGATAACACCTTCAATGTCAGGGACGAGCAAGGCTCGTATTGGAGAGGGCGGAAGCTCCTCATAGCCGTCGGCAAGCGAAACATATTCCCTGTTATACCGGGATACTCTGAGAATTATCCCGAACGAATGTAGGTGCCTTGCTCAACTATCCTATCGTCCAGGCTAATGCGCTCGTAGCTTTCATTGTATGTTTACCTTCGGCTACGAACGCCGCGGTTCCAAGCATGCTGGATTGCTTGCGGATGGGGCCTTGAGTAGTCCTTTCCATGTCTCTATGGTCGTTGGAGATACTCTCAGGTTTTCAGATCACGTCACCATCTATACCAACGGCGACCACGCCCTGAAGCTGAAGATGATGGCTGAGATCAAGGAACCCGCTGTTTCGTACGAGGACGGAGAAATAGTTAGGATCACACGCAAATACGACGGACTTTTGCTAGAAATGGAGGACCGGAGTGACGATGTGGAGTTTCTCGTCCATCAGCCAGCCACCAAGGTGGAACTGAAGCTGGCAGACCAATTGGGACTGAAGTATGACGAGCGAGGCGACATACAGAACACCCCTCCTTTCTTCCAGACAAATGTGCCCGGGGTCTTCGTGGCTGGAGACTGTGCCTCACCGTTCAAGATCATTCCCATGGCGCTCTTCATGGGGGCGAACGCCGGAGCGGGCATTGCCAGGTCTCTCGCCGCGGATAATCTCGGATCACGGCTCCAGCTCACTTCCAATGGGGGGAAATGAGAGGCCAATAGGGAGACAGAGGAGACATCGTTGGACAACGCGCTATATTTCTTAGACTCAAAACATTAGAGTGATCAACTGAAAGAGCTTAGAAGCATGTTCTGACAATACCGTGGACGGACTGAATACCATGCTTTTCATGGTGACTCGCGGCGTCGAAAATCCCGGTTGGATGATATACCACATCTTCCCATTTCTATCTCTCCGACCACAAAAGAGAAATGCATGCTAGAAGTTGTTCGAACTACTTAGAGTTCTCAGGGTGTCTGTAGCCGGATGCTTGCGCACCTGCCACCGAGATGTTTTGTACCAAAAAAGTGTGCCACGTCCCTGTTAACCAGCGCTATTAATTACTTTCCTATTGGGCCCTCTTCGCACTCTCTCGGGCAGAAGCCTAGACCTATCGTGCACGGCACTTGCTACGATAAATCAAACTGGTATATCAAGGTTCTTCTATGACAAAGAGACCACCAAAACACTGGACAAATTCGTAGGGATGACGGCATTCACAACGGCTACAGCCGGTGCCGACTACATATTTATGCCTCCGGCATACGACCGTATATCACGCGAAGCGGGTAATACCCCCCCTGGGCCAAGAGCTCCTCATGCAAGCGGGGGACAAGCGTCTCCAGCTCCTCTGATGACAGCGGTGACTGCCCTCCTTTTCCTATCATCCATCATCCGTTAGCGGCATTTGGTTATCAGTACAAAATGGGTCTATCACCTTCGGCGTAGCGAATCAGGGGAAACATGGCGTCTGCTGTCGATCGCGCGGTTCGCTCGGCCAAGTCACGGTCCGGGTTCAGAGCGCCGAGAAAGAGCGGAATGCTGCGCTCCTCGACATCCACAACGCCCGCGTCCCGTAGCCATTGCTTTATGCTGTAGGCGTATCTCGTGTGGCCGCCCATGCCCTCAAACACCCAAGTGACCAATTCGATGAACTGGCACATGGCCGGACCGTCCGAGACGCCACAAGTCTGGTCCGGCTCGATCAGTTGAATCCAGCCGCCCGGTTTGAGCAGTCCGGCCAAATTCTTGATGGCTTCACTGAAGGGGAAGCTGCCACAGGCTCCGAGCACCAGACGCTGCTGAACGAAATCGAAAGTTCCGTGCCATTCCTTCGGCCAGGGGGATTTTATCGATTGTATCTTCAGGTGGATAGGAGTCGGCGCCTCCTTCTTTACGAATTTGGCGTCGCTAATGTCGATTCCAATCAGAGTCGCCCTCAGTAGCTGAGGGTGCCTCTCCAGCAAGTCCTCCAACCAGTGTCCTGCGTGCTCAACTCAGTAATTCCATGGATGAAAAAAGGCGAAGCAAACCCACCATCTCTGGTGCCCGAGTCAAGAATGCGCAGTCCTGGTGCCTCTATATCTATGGGGCATACCAACAATCCGTGCATCGCCTCCCTGATGGCGTCGTGCTGTGCGGTCGTATCCTTTTCATTAGGCATCGTGCTGTTGGGCTATCAGTGCCGAAGTATTCGTTTCTAGTGCGATCTCACTGTAACTGCAGTGAGCGGGAAGCGGACTGTCAGAAATAGATATTAACGGGTCACGGGCCGACAAGCCCTGGGGCTTTCCGATGGACACCGAGTGTGCATCGGCCTTAGATAAGCACGTGGACTCCAGTACATGCTTTCGTGTCCTATAATCCGATATCAGCATCGAATCCAAAATCGAGTTGAATACTTGATCCCCTCCCTGGTCACAAAAGTCGTCACATCTAACAATTGGATCGGCACAGTCGTCGTCATGCTTCGCCATGAGCCCGAGATGGATCCTCACCACAAAGAATTCATGGGAAAATGGTTACAGACAACGGCAGCAGATACGTCACCAAGTCCATGGCTCAAGTATAGAAATATTGTAGGGGCTTTGTCTCTTTTGCTTCTAGGCTACTCTTTATGGCCAAGCGAGACATCTCCGGTCCTACAAACTTCCAGCCGCGACGTTTTCGAGTTTGCGCCGTTAATCGGTCAGTGTGAATAGCTGAAAGCATAACCTTATATCCTTATGCTGATGATTCTCTGTCTTTCTAGACGGACACAACGACTTTCCGATCTGGTGCGTCTATATTGGGCTTTCCCATACTTTCTGGTCCAATTTAGGGGCCAAAAGAGATTGCCATTCTCAAGCGTTGAGGGCCCTGTTGCTCCTTAGACTTGCGACTCGTCTGTTCAACTACAAGTAGGATAACTGACTTCTATTCGGCGATAGGATTCGAGCTTTTTATCAGAATCACATATATCAGAAGAACTTTACTGAAGATAATCCTCTCTACGGCCAGGTGGACTTTCCACGCCTTCGACAAGGTCGTCTGCGAGGTCAGTTCTGGAGCGTATACGTCGAATGGTAGTAAATCCTTCAAGCAGATCTGAGCTTCATACACTAAAAGGAAATGGTAGTCCAAGCAACGGGACCGATTACTCCGATGCTGCCTACAGAGAGATCGTTCACGACACATTGCAGCAAATCGATCTGGTATACCGTCTCGTCAAGGAATATCCCCACGATTTAGTTCACGCTCGATCAGCTGCGGATGTCCACAGGGAATTTCAATTCGGTTCCAGAATAGCCTCCCTGCTGGGCATAGAGGGCCTGCATCAAATCGGCAATAGCGCCAGCATCTTGCGGATGTACCATTCGCTCGGTGTGAGATATGCAACCCTCACCCATACCTGCCACAACGCCTACGCAGATAGCGAGGAGCCGGTCGAGCCTCTCCATCACGGATTGTCCGAAAAGGGCAAAGCAATGGTCCGCGAGATGAATCGCCTGGGGATGATGATAGATCTATCGCACACAAGCTTTGCCACACAGCGTGATGTGCTCGCAACGACGGTAGCACCGGTGATATTCTCGCATTCTAATTCCTATTCGCGTTGTGATCATACCCGAAATGTATTAGATGATGTGCTTTGGGCCTTGAAGTTAAACAATGGCGTGGTTATGGTTACATTCTACCCAGCGTTTCTCGAAGAGGACCCCGAGGCGGCGTCGCTCGTCTCAGTTGCTGATCACATCCAATATATCGGTCAGTTGATAGGATATCGCCACGTCGGAATCGGATCGGACTTTGATGGCATGGACACTGGACCGCGAGGACTTGAAGACGTGGCTCAGTATCCCAATCTTATGAAAGAACTGCAAAATCGGGGAGTTGGGAAAGACGACATAGCTGGGATTATGGGCCTCAACATACTTAGAGTCTTAGACTCTGTCCAGGATGTGGCTGCATCAATGGGCCATCTACGGCCTTTGGAAGATGATGTTAAACCATTTTTCGAGGGATAAAGATAACAATCATGCTAGTGCGTCCCATGTTGGATTCCAACATTTCTATACCAGCCTTTTGACAATGGACTTGACCAGATTATGAGATCAAAGCCCTTAACAGGATATCACAGCGTGTGGAATGTTACATACTGGAGAAGAACCATTTACACTTAAAGGGAATAGAATTCGGCATATCTCCGAAGCCAACACCCCTTCCTTGAATGTGATGGCAGTGGGTCGGGGGTGGTTTCTTATCTACTCCCGATTCATATCGAGTGCACGGCACCTTCACATAGTAAATTTGATGGAAGCCTGCTACTTCACAAGATAAGATAACATACACATTTTCAGTCGATCGGTAAGCCATGGTCACTCAGGTCTCCTGCGCCAGGTAGAGAACTGATGTGGAAACTAAATTAGTTGCTCGATCGTCTAGACAATTAGCAATTCATAATGCTCTTGCAAGGGAATGCTCACCCGCCGAAGGATGTCGGGCTCAACTGGCCCCGAACATGCGCTGACTGGTTCGGGAGCCGGTAGGGTGCGCCAAGGAATTGGCCGCCTGGTAGGCTTGCCACGGTGCTAAATGTACTGGAATTCATTGAAATCGTTGCATGTGATATTTGAGCCATACCTGACTGCCCATCGTGTTGAAGTAATCAAGGGCAACAACTGTCAGGTGGCTCCTCAAGCAATATGCATTCCCAGTCTGAAAACAATTCGGAAGACGCATCATCTGTCTCACAGATATTATCTGACTTGAAAAAAAGTCTGCAAGACAGCCTGAACAGCCTCAATTCACTAGGAAACAAGTTGGATGGGACGCTGCACAATGATGTTCAACTTCCAGATGTGGAAGCCTTGGAAAAGGCCGCAGAAGCCATCGATCTCTCCCATCGAATACAGATTCTTCTCGACCCAAAGGGATCGATACTCGCAGACCACTTCCTAGGTACATTATAGATTCAGGGAAGAATGCACAAATGCTAATCTCTCGCCAGGATACGTCAAGTCGAAGTGCCTTGTTGCCGCCGTACAGCAGCACGTGCCTGATGCGCTGAGGACGGGCCCTGCAACGCTGGACGAACTTGCCACGACCACAAGTTCACACCGTGATAGATTAGGTCAGGTATTGCGTATCCTTTCCAATCAGGGTATTTTCAAGTACGACGAGATCACGGGCCAGTACTCCAACAACGCCGCCTCTGCCCTGTTGTACTCGGACCACTGGACTCAGTGGCAGAACTGGGTGACCCTATATGGGAATCAATTTTACGACATTGCCCGCGGCATTCCGGATGCGATCAAGAAGGATGCTACCAGGTCGGCGGCGCAAATCAACTATGACACCGAAGATAACATGTTTTCTTTCTTCAAAGCCCAAGGATGGGTACCACAACTGCATCGCACCCTTGGAGGAGCTGCTTCAGCGCAAATGCCCGGGATAATAGCGGACTATCCGTGGAATGAAGTATCTCATGACCTTGTTATGGATATCGGCGGGGGTGGAGGTTCATTCCTTGCCAACCTCCTGAGGGAATATCCGACAATGACGGGAGGAATCTTTGACCTTCCACACGTCATCACGCATACTCGTCCATTTTTCCGCCCAGGAGGCCAGTATGCTGATATCGGCGACCGTGTCTCAGATGCAGATATTATTGAAGGAGACTTCTTCAAATCTGTTCCGAGATGTTCTATTTATACCATGAAGTGGTGTCTTCATGATTGGAAGGACTCCCAGGCGCTCGAAATTCTAAAGACAATCCGCAGCCACATTGTTCCGAGCCCGAACAGCAGATTGCTAGTGTTAGAATCCATCCTAGCCGATGGACATTCCGGTCGACTCAGTCAGTATGGAGACATCAATATGATGATGACCATCAATGGGCAGGAGAGGACCGAAAAGCAATGGTACGCTCTGGCTGGTCAATCGGGATGGAAGATTGAGCGCATCTATAGTTTGAGGAGGGCATGGGTCAAGGCCCTGGATTTCAGACCGATCGGACGAGATGCACAATAAACTTCCAGGCATGGCGGGCGCTTCTTTTAAAGGCAGTCACGATTCCTACTTGAAACTCGGTCCTCAATTTTGTACTACTATGAATGTGCCATCATCATAACACATACTTATCTTTCAAAGTTGCCGATGCCTAATGAGGAACGTCGTTGAAGAGCCTACCCGCTGGCTCAACGTAAATAGAAGCAAATTGTTAGGCTGCGCGCCCGAGTCGGCTATGCTTCGCTGTCTGCACCTGGAAGGTTCCTGAGGAGTCGGTGCCCGGCCGACGACGAGGCTCCGGCGTATCACAAGTTGAAGGTCCCACTTATTAATTCTATGAATGGGAATCTGGACCACATTCATGAACCGGCACCATCATTGATCACCCATATATCCCTGCCAAGTCCAGGCCTGTCAACGACAACATGGCTGGCACCGTGGTTCAAGGTGACTTGGCGTATGAAGACAAGGTGATAATCTACATTTTGAAGGGTGCGTGCCATGTAAATCTATTTGTTTTGCCACTATTGACAACGCCGCAGCCGACCAGACCAATTATATCAACTATATCAAGCCGCTTATACTAGCGGAGGAGCTTCAAATTCACCATGTTCTATCCGTGATTGACACTAAAGCCACCTGGTATTATCAAGTTCACCCGGAACGATATGTTCCGGCTCTCAAGGACTGGTGCTCAGAGACCAATCAAGAACTGATTGTATTCGAGAGTACGGCATGCTTGCAGTATCTTGCAGAGCGGTATGACACGGAGAAGCTCTGGGCTGGAAAGAACGCAGCGGAAAGAGCACAGGTCTTGTCCTGGACTGCATACCAGACGGCTGGGCTAGGGTAAGTCGCCATTACAAGCTTGTTGGTACGACAACTAACGCTTCATCTAGGCCCACGGCGAAGTACTGGCTGTACTTTTTGAAGGGGTATCCCAATCGACAAAACCCCGAGGCGCTGCCGAAGACGGTGGCAAAGTAGGTTCACCTCATGCACGTACCTCTGCTTAGTTTAATATACTAACGATAAAGACTCCATGAGAATTGCGTGAAGCAGTGGGATATCTTGGAACAGCGCCTTAGCCGTCCCAACCAGCAGTACATTGCATTGGAAGACCGGCCAACCATTGCGGACATATCGTATTTTCCATTCGCGATGACATGGATGTTCTCCTTCCTCGACGTTGATCTGAATCGGTATCCGAAAATCAAAGCATGGGGCCAAAGAATGGCTGCAAGGCCAGCTGTGAAGGTAGTCCTAGACCGGGGACCATTTTACGGCCACGATCCGACAAAGTCCTAGCGGGAATGTCGGTCCGCGGGTGGTCTGACTTTTGTTTTATATGTCGGGTAGAAAGTTCTAGCACAAGTTTATGGAGTCGGGCACCGTTCTGGTGCCGGAAACCGAATAGTACCTAAGTAGTCTTAGTTGCCGTGAATGATTCACCAAACTTGCAAGTCCCAAGGCGTGTTGTGAGACGTTGGAGCGCATGTCGGGACTCGGAGACATGGATCCGTTAATTTGATGGTCTCAAGGAGTGAAATTAGCCGTTTCACTTGCTTTCGAGCACTCCGTGAGCTATTCTTGTCCCTCGAGTGGAGTGTAGAGAGATAGAGATGCATAATTGCTTTTGATTTTCGTGGTAGGCAACGAGCAAGGCTATCTTGAAGTAACATTGAAACTCGGAGGTCTTTACGAAGCATTATCAATACACTACCTTCAATTAGAAGTGTCTGTTCAATGAGTCTTCGATGACTCCATTCATGTTAGAGGCTGTTGGCCTCTCCGTCATAATTTTGTTTGTTTATACTTCGTGTACACACCAGAGCCTACTACGGGTACCAAACAGTGCCCTATCTTGGATACTCAATGTATGTTTTCTATACCGCTTCTAATTGTGTTAAGCCTAATTTCTTCAGAAATATCTCTGCTTCAGGCACCATGTTCCCAGCCACGACGATATCAAAGCCGGACAGATACCAACTTGCCCATACCGATTCCCAAATGGTCAAGGTGATATCGGTAAGTTCCTTGAGGGAGAAAAGAACAGCAAGAAGTGGGAACAGGAGCACGGAAAGGTTTACCGAATATGGAGCGGCATGGCTCCAGAAATGTGAGTCATTCCTACGCATCTCAAGTTTGCCATATTCTAACATCCATTTACAGAGTAATTAGTCGAGCGGAAGACGTTCAGACGGTGTTCAAGGACTCGGATACGCATTCAAAGGGCATTAACAACGACGCCGGCTGGCTTATGGGCGAGCTGCTTGGCAGATGCCTCGGCCTCGTCAACGGGTCTGAATGGCGACAGATTCGTCATTGTATTAGCGAAGTATTTACGAAGCGTAGTGCGGAAAGTCACATCACTCGCATTACCGAAGTCACGCAAGAGTTCTTCTCAGATTTAGGCCGCAACGGGAGACTCAAGGATCACACATTGAACCCCAGCCGAGATCTCAGACTACTCGCTTTTTGGATTGTGGCTGACTACCTTTACGGGCCCCTGTCTTCATACATCCGCGCCGAACTAGAAGCGTTGATACCGCTGCGAGAGTCGCTCTTCAATCGCGTCATCCAGGGAGGAGTAACACGCTTCAGCTGGAGCAAGCATCTCCCATCATCCACAAACCGTGATCTATCCATGTTCAAGGCCAGATGGGAAAATCTGAACCATGCTGCATACAGAGAGTGCAAGGAAGGAAAGCGAATTCCTCCGATGGTTAGAATGTACGAGTCATTCATGGCCGGTTCCATCACTCTCGACAATTTCCTACAAACCGTCGACGAGATGCTCTTCGGAAATTTGGACGTCACCATCGGCGCCCTGGCCTGGAATCCACTCTTCCTGGCCACGAACCCAGAGATGCAGAATCAGCTGCGGCAGGAAATACGAGGAGGCAGAGAAGCGTGGGGAAAATACCTCGTCTCCTCCGATACGCTGTTGGCGGCTTCGATTCTGGAATCAGCCCGCCTGAAACCCATCGCCGCCTTTGCTATCCCCCAAGCTGCCCCCACAGACCGCATGGTCGGTGGCTATGTGGTGCCGGCAGGAACCAACTTCGTGGTGAGCACGAGGGCGCTCAACATCGAGGATCCATATTGGGGCCTGGACCGGGCAGCATACCGCCCGGCTAGATTCCTGGGCCGCAAGCTTTCAGGAATGCGATATAGGTATTGGCGCTTTGGTTTTGGGCCGCGACAATGTCTGGGCAAGTACCTTGCGGATCTCATCATCCGCATAGTGGTGGCGCACATGGTGGAAAATTACCAGCTCGGCCTGATTTCATCGAGCACGTGGGACAAGAACGGGAGTACCTGGATCTCACAACCCGACTGCGATATTCGTTGCGAGCAAATAAGCCCCAAGCCTAATTGATTGGTCTCGTGGATCTAATTGGCTTGTGACAAGGAAGTGACTTGATGGGTCTTTCAAGCAGGTTGAAATCGTCCGTCGGCCGAAGACGGTTGATATTTAAACATACTAGTAGCTGAGTATCTGTCAAGCCCGGTCAGGCCTGGTCATTCAATGTCCCTCGAGATATGTAGCACTGGGCTGATGTGGATGGCATCAGGTGTCAATGCTAGTGAGCAATTCATCATTGGCTATGAGATTCACGTGCATTGCCTTGCCCTTCTAGGGAACTAACTGTTGTTCCAGCTTAATATAGAGACTCAAAGAATAAAATAAACCATGACATTCACATTGCTTATCTATGAACAAGTATCTACTATCTATATATACTCGGGAACTTGATCGCCCGGGTAAAATTTAATTCTCTGAGCTAAGAATATCTTGACGTAAGTTACAGCATATTTAGGTACCCGTTTATGAATCAGTCGCGCATATTCAAATTCCTTTTTAGAGACCTTCTCCTACTATAGATGCTCATTCACAACTCGTTGCTTTAGGCAACATCACATTCAATTTTTGATGCAGAATTTTCACAGGATTGATCAAACCATTGCGTTGTTAACATAGGCCATGCTATTCTTAGGTTTCGTCCACGCGGGAAGGCATAAGGTCTATCTAAGATAGGGCACTGATACTAAAATTGGTGCAGGCTACATACACCGATATCATCGTCTGGGACACAGCTATTTTGAGAGTAACTTTTCCTACTACCATGCGTAGAATGGTGTGTCGTCGATTCCTCGCTCGGGGCCCGAACTCGGGACCCGAGTTCGGGCCCGAAGACGCTTGGCGCTGCGTGTCATGTGACCTGCGGCCAAGTCACTCTCGACCTGGGCTGCTGGGGGATAGAGGGAGGGACTTATGTAATCCGAAAGACGGATCATAGAAGAGCAATGCAAGACGCTCAACCAGGACCTACAGAAACACTCATTCGGCACTAGTAGTACACAAAGCCCAGCATTGATGAGGAATGCGATCAGTCTACAGACAGAGTTTCAAAAAAAAGAAATCGAGTTGAGTTCAAGTCGGGCTTAGTGAGCTCGGATGCTCACGCAGCTAGCTGCTTTTTGCTATGTACCCCCAGGCAGTCAATGTTCACGTGATACCCCCGAAGGACCCCAGACAGCCAACACTTTCTTAGAGGTCTTCAAGTTTTGTCCCATATGGGTCTAGCTCGAGCTCCGCAGCCATCGATGTAATCTCTTCCTCGCCCATCATTGATAATGATTCCCGCATGACCTCAAACGGCTCCTCGTCCAAAATGAGAGATAGCGCCGCCGTGATCAGGGTCGATAGCGCCGCAATGGATACTCCGTTGAAGCACTCGTCGCTGTACTCCAGCCTCATGAGCAGGCACTCATCGTTGGCCACCACGAATTCCACCATGAGCTTGAACTTGGATCCTTCGGTCCATGTGTAGAGCGGTCTCGCATCGATACCAGCCATGCCGACGTCCTGGAAGCTTTCGTGACATGACACCATAACATCAAAGATAGGCCAGTCGGGGAGCTGAGCTGTCGCGCCTGCGGCGCCAACGATCTGGTGCCAGGGAAGCGCGTGTACCAAGGCGCGCTGGCTAGACTCCTGAACGGATCTGGGAAAGCTTACGGCCTGATCGGATGACGGCGGAGGCGGGTAGCGGATGCGGACGGGGAGCGGCTCGAGGAATAGACCCACGGCTTCCTGGTCCTGAGTGTCCCGCCTTCCGAGATGTGGCATACCGAGGACGATGTCGACGGCTTCGGCATGGTACTGGAGCGCCAGAGAGACTGCCGCCAGCGAGACCTGCTGCATAGTCATCCGATGGGATCGTGTGAACTGGCGCAGCATCCCGTAAGTATTTGGAGGAATATAGCTCATATGTGATGTGCCGCTATAGGAACTGCGCTGCTGCCACTCGCCGATGCTATAGGTCGGCCTGGAGAGACCGTCCAGGTACTCCTGCCAGAATGCTTCATCTTCGGCTGATGCTCTAGTTGCAGTTCCAAGTCGTAAATGATGTGTGAAAGGCGTCGGTGTCTTGAGCTGCGCGCAACCGTAGGAGATACTGACTTCCTGCAGCAGGATGTTTAACGAAGTGTAATCTAAAATAATATGACTCGCCACCAGCACAAGCATCCCAGGCGCCAGGAGTATGCGAATTAGATATTCGTTTGTGATATCGAAAGGTTGGTTCGTGGCATGTCTGATGTCGATCTGATCCATTATTATGACCAGGGGTGGATCAGGGACCAGATCTCTGTATGGATTACCTTGTGGCCTCCCTCTAAAGCGAGACCTGAGGATGAAATGGCGAGCCAGTATCAAGTTCCAGGCGTCATGCAACTTGATCAGGTCGACACGAGGCCCAAGCTGGAACGCCACAGCCACGTTGAATGAGGAAGAGCCCCCTCCTACCTGATACCTCAGGTACCAGTCCTGCTCGATGGGAGAAACCGAAGACCAACCATAGCCTTCTTGGCTGGTTGTTGTTGGTGAAAGCGACGGCTTCTGCAATCCTTCAACTAGCGTCCCAAGAGTCGACGAATGAATAACGGACATGAGAGGCACTGAGTATCCAAGTAGCTTGGAAAGCCTGTTGGCTAGTTGGAGCTGTGATAAGGAGTTTCCTCCCAATTCCAAAAAGTTCGAGTCTTCACCAAGTGTGACATCGGAAAGTCCGAGCACATCCTTCCAGGCTTTGGCAACCTCGTCCAGTAACTTTGAAGGGGATGGATTCTTGGACAAGTAGGGATCACTGGTCGTGGAAGGCTTGATGGCTTTGTAGTCAAGCTTTCCGGCCATCGTCCTTGGAAATTCGGATACACACACAATGTAGCGGGGAATCATGTAGCTTGGGAGTTTCTCCGCCAAAGCCCTCTTCACCTCAGTAATAAATAGCCCTTGCGGTTGTATATGGGCAACCAGGTAGCCGTCAGCACTGCCAGTGACCGCACTTCCAGTGCAGCCACGGACGGCCTTGACGATTCGAACTTCGATATCGTCCAGATCAACACGGAATCCTCTGATCTTGAGCTGCCTGTCGTTCCTGCCGCAGAAGCAGAGCTCGCCCTGCTCGTTCCAGTACCCGCGATCGCCGGTGCGGTACATGCGCTCCCCGGACCCGCGATGGATATTGTCCGGAAGAAATCGCTCCGCGGTCTCCTGGGGTTTGTTAACATAGCCGTGAGACACTTGGACGCCGGCCAGAAATATCTCCCCGATCACCCCCTTAGGGGCCAGCCGAAAATCTCGATTTAGCACGTATATCCGTGTAGATCGGTTAGGCCTTCCCAACGTCGGAGGCTGGGCTGGCCGAAGCTCTTTTATCGTCGCACCGCATGTCGCCTCGGTGGGGCCGTACATGTTGAACGTAGTCACCCGACCGGCCCACTCATTGCACACCACCTGCGGGACGGATTCTCCAACCAGATACAGCACTCGTAGCTGGGGATAGTCCCTGGGATCTAGTACCCTGGCTACCGAGGGTATCAACATTGCCGCATCCACCCTGCAGAGGTGCTCAAACGGATCACTGGAACTCCGAAGCACCAGGGTGGCCCCGTAGCTCAAAGCTGAGAAAATCTCGTGAATGCTGCCGTCGAAAGCTGCCGACATGATCTGCCCGATCCGCCAGCCCGGGCGGGCCCTCAGGCGAACGTCAAAGTCTTTCTGAAATGCGACAAGGCTACGGTGCGAGCATAAGACGCCTTTAGAGGAGCCGCTGGACCCCGAGGTAAAGCAGACATATGCTCCGGCGTCGGAACTGGAGACGAAACCAAGTTTATTTTGTCTGGGGCTGACAGCGCTCGGATTCGGAACCTCGTCTAACAATTCTGCCACGGAGAGACAGATTTGGCATCCAGACGGATGGTGTGTGCTGCATGACGGGTAGGTCGACAGAAATATACCACTGCGCGACTCGGCAAAGTTCTTGTCTCTGACATCGCTGGGCTGTTCAGGATCGAGTGGACAGTAGATCCCCCCGGCTTCCAGTACGGCAAAAATGGCGATGATCCAATTCACGCTTCGATCCGCATGAACACAAACGACCTCGCCAGGTGCAATGTAGCTGGAGAGATTGGACGCAAGCCAAGATACCTTGGACGCTAGAGATGCATACGTGAGTACTGTCTCGCCTTTCTCTATCGCTGTTAGGCCGGGATTGGCCAACGCCGCTTGATGAAACATGTCGACGAGGGTCTCATCTCCTGCCCCCGATAAAGTCTCATCAGAAGTGAAGTTGCCATTCATCAAGACCTCTTCTGTGTTGAGCGAAAATATTTGGTCTTGGCATTCCCCGACGGTTAGGGTGGGAGCAGCAAGTGCTGATACCGCTGTAGCCAAAGCCTGGCCGACTCGCCTGATATCGTCTCGACAAAACCAATGCTCGAGATAATAGAGCTCTATTTGCCCATCCAACTGCACGCTCACTCTCAGGGGCAAGTCAGAAATGATTCTCGTTTCGGGCTTCTCGGTAAGTCCGAGAGGGTTCTCGCGCAGTAACGGCAGTTCGAAGTGGATGTCCAGCGTAGAGGCGGCCTTTTGCGCTGCATAATGCGCAGGGGTGTTCCACTGAAATCTGTCAAGTTCCAGTGAGTGCGAGAAAACTGACTTGAGGTACGCTTCAGTGGAACTAGATGGCTCCAAGTGGACTTGGAATGGCACCGTGTTGATCAAGGGCCCTATCACGTTCTCGCTGCCGGGGACTGGTATGGTACGTCCTGATAGAACAATTCCAAAGCAGACATGGTTGGAATCCCCGTAGGCACTGAGAGTGAGCGCCCAGGCGGCGTAGAATATCGACGCCGCGGTAACACTGTTGTCCTTGGCGCGCTGAAGCAGGGATCTGTAAGGCACGGGCAAAATAACGTCTTCCCTGGCGTAAGTAGGATTTACTGGAGATACCGGATGCGGCAGGAGTAGTTCGGCTTTGGCTGCCTGTATCTTTTGGTCCTCCAACTCCCAAAATCTTCGTGACATGATCTCGCGTGCAGAACGAATGGTAGCCACCGCATCTAGGAATGGCACAAATGATTGGGAAGGGCCGATTGTGCCGCCAGATAACAAGTTCCGGTGCTTATTGAGAACTAGCATGGCAGAAAAGCCATCCATTAAAGCGTGATGGATATTCCAAACAACAGTAGTCTTCGCAGCCCTGTCGTTCATCCGCAGATGTATCACGTTGAATTCGACGCCCATGAAGTCGGTGCGCAGGTTGTGATCCTGCAAGGCTGACTGATACGTATCGATGTCGGTGACTGTCACTTCTTCCCAGATGAATGGCGCATCGTCTGTGTCCGTCAAGTAATAGGTATTCTTATATGGTGTGAATTTCGCGCGGAAGATTGGCTCGGTCGATATAACTGTGCGCCAGGCATATTCGACCTTTGGCAAGTCCTCTGTCCGGTATGTCTCGGAATATCGTATGATGTTGCGTCCTGCTAGGGTTTGACTACCGTATATCAGAGACAGCTGCATATCGGTTGCTGGACTGGCGTGGTCGGTTGCTGTGGTATCCTGAACTGTTTCAAGTCGGTCTCCAGGAATTTGATTATCTTCGTTCTTGACGCTAATCGAGCCACGAACGAGACAATTCTGGTCGTCTTGATCCAACTCGTGCAGTATACATTCTATGGAGTCGCAGCTCATTAATGTAGCTACCGTTATATTCACCTGTTGGGAACGGCATGCCGAAGTTATCATGATCGCTGATAGGGAGTCGCCGCCATTGCACATGAAGTTGGCGGCGTAGTTGATCTGTTGCGGTGTAACGTCCAAATGAAACGCTATCTCTCGGAGCACAACATCTCGACTCCCCTGCGTTATGGATCTCGAATCTCGTGATTCTTGAAAGCACATTGTAGTTGACTGGTATGACAGAGGAATGGAGCCTGGTACACGTGATGTATCAATCAGCATGCCCTTCAAAAACAAAAGGAGAAAAAAGAGGCAGCGAGCTGCGCGTAATTCAAATACAACACGATTGCTCCTCTAAGGCAGGCAACGGACTTGAGACTGTATCTAAATCGAAATGTCTCACTGCAGCGCTCGGCGGGATCCGGAATTTCGCCTCTCTTCTCGGGCTCCTTTCTCGTCGTCCATGACGGATACCGCCCGGGCGGCAACCGACAGGGGACACACACACTCCACACCAGAACCTCCCTCCACTGGTGAGTTCCAAAAATGAAAAAAAGTCTTTGTTCCCGTTAGAATACTGAAATCTTACAGCAACTACCCGACATCCAAAATGCTTGTACTTCAGACACTACCGGCACCCGACGCTGATGTATGGTACCTCGCGTACGGCTCAAATCTCAGTACCAAAAAATTCATCCACGATCGCGGAATAACCCCAATTTCATCTATGAGCGTAACAGTGCCAGGATGGATCTTATCGATGGACAGTGCTGGCGTTCCATACTCCGAGCCGGCTTTTGCGAGTATCCACCCGATTCACACATCCGGCAGCGAGAAAGCCGTACAGCTGATCGGAACGGCATATCAGCTCAACCCAGAGATGTATAGAAAGGTCCTCGCTTCTGAGGGTGGCGGGATCGCATACGCGGAGGTGGAAGTCTGGGCTGAAGTTCTGAAGAACGATGAAGCCAATGCTCAAAGCCTACTTAGCAGGCTTCCGGTGCGGTCTCTGGTGACGGTGCTCCAAAGAAGGGCGAGACCCAGCGCCCGATATATGGTACCGCGTCCTGAAAATGGCCTAATAATCGTTCTCTCGACGCTGAATCTCATTAGGGCCTTCTCCGTACGGGGGCTGCCGAGGCAGATATGCCCTTGTCGTATCAGAGGTTTCTCGCTGCCTTCCCAGTGTTTCGCCCAGATAAGCGTCTCGTTCCCAAGATTGGGGCTTCTCTTTTCCTAGGATTCTGGGTTCCCGTTATGATTATTATGGAAAGAATCACTAAGGCGAGTCTAAGAAAGAGCGACACAGGAAACGCGCCAACGTGGGTCATTAGCTTGGTCAGACTTGTAGTCTTTGTCATGTGGTTCTATCACGACTTCATCCACGCACCGATTTGGGGAAGGGGAGATGGGTTATGAATCGAGCGGCCTCCGTGATATAGTCCACATAACAAATTGGAAGTCACTGTCTAACTAGTGTGGTTAAGCAATAAATCCACGCGAGAAGTTTCTGTCGAATTCCCTGCATGGGGAAACCTACTGTTTTTATCTTGAATATACATTGCCTTGCCATCTGGAGAACTTACTCTTCTTCCGGAATAATAGAGGAAGGAACTCAAGGAATGCAAATAGTCCATGCGAGAATCTTTCCCCACGCCATTGAAACCTACCGTCTAGGGCTTGCACTAAGGAGCAACGCCGGACACCAGATAAAGTCAGGTTTGGAAGACGATACAATATTACAAAGTAGTGCAAATAATTTAATCCATAGTCCACATAACTAGGCCTATAAAGGAAAACAAGGATCGGTTTAGCTGTGTCTAATACAATAGACTAAACCATTTTACAGTCACGAAGCCCGTATACCCACCGCTACAATAACACTATGTGAAATAACCCTCTTGTCTAGGCTGTAGCCGATCCAGTGATTGGTTCTCCAATTCATAGCCACCGCCGTCATATTCTCGCTTGTTCGAGTTATCGAAATCACCTCTTGAAGAACCCCTTCTCAACAGACTGCGGAGCGAAGTCTGAACCTTCGTCGATAACTCGAGCCAGAAAATGGGTAGGACAGGTATGCAAGCAGTGATGATCTCAATCATTGGTTCAATGATCCTAAAACTTGTTAAGCTATCTGCACTTGAATAGGAAAGGACCAAAAACCTTACGTGAACACGACTGGAACGACTTCATCGCGGCCAGGATCGGGCACTGGCTCCGCACGCAAGTATAATGTGGCAAGGCTGATGCCACATGCACTGTAGTAGAGTCATGTCAAAAAGGCTTCATGATAACTTCAATGTTGTTGTTCAACTTACACAAGCCCCACGGCGAACACTCCAATGGCACCCAGCTTCTTCTTAGTCGACAACCGCAGTACCCAGAGTGAGGCGACTGCAATACCAAGAACATACAGATCAAGTCCAGCGTTAACGCTTGCTG
This sequence comes from Diaporthe longicolla, assembly GCA_000800745.1. Lineage (NCBI taxonomy): Eukaryota > Fungi > Ascomycota > Sordariomycetes > Diaporthales > Diaporthaceae > Diaporthe > Diaporthe longicolla. The sequence goes on from JUJX01000095.1 coordinate 176,604, forward strand.
TGACTATCCCTTGAATTTTCCGAATTTCTTGGCTGCACTTTGCATCGAATGGGCCGTATATCGATGGCCTTGGAGAACAAGTCACCCACCAATAGATGAGCATTGGTATGTATGCTAACGGCGTGAAGCCAAGACCAATCCAAACCGCATAAGTCGATCTAGGGGAGGCATGTTGTCGAGGGAAGAGTCGATGAATGAACAAGAAGAGGGAGACTTTGGTCAATAGGCTGCTTATTATGGAGAGGACAGTCATGGCAGACAGCAGCTACCACACGCGCATTAGCTGCTGATATCTGGAGGCAGCGGCTAGGATAGGGACTTTACCTGGGCGAAAACCATTGAGGTAAAATCAATCAGCCGGATGTCCCAAGTATGGGGACCTAACCAGTTATGGGAGAAGACATGGAGTGGCACTGCGGCGGATCCGAGAGTAGCTATCTGAGAAACGCTGTGAGCCCATTACACCGTCCTGGATCCGTATGGGAACTTACTGTCGCCAGTAGTATCGACCAGTCATCGAGGCCAGTGTTTTTAACAATCCAGACTCGAGTATATAGCCGCATTACCACGAAGAGAGTCATAAGAGCCAGGAAAATCGAGATGATGGCAATCCCTTCTGGCGCCAATGAGTCGGGATTGTCGAAGTTAGATACGACGTTTGGGGGCGGTGGCATTGCTGGTACAAGCGCCAGCTGCTCCGGTGTAAGACCGCTCAGCGCGGAGGGATCCATGGTTGTGCTTCTCTGGTGGAATAAGCAGATTGTTTTTGTTTTGGGCTTGTGAAGATGACGAGCAAAGTTTTCATTGATTTTTTCTGACCTCAAGGATGGACAGTAGTGGGAGGCAGAGGAATATTATCGGGTCGGAGCTGGAGTGGACGGAGACAGGAGCATTGCCGAGGGGCTGGGCCCGGAGAAGGATTCTCCAATTGTCTTGTGCACGTAGGCGCGCCGATGGTTACAGATGCCACTTGCAGGACCGCAGCCATCTCTGCCTGCATCAACCGGCAGCCGACCACCCAAAAGTAATGTTTGTTTTTAGCAGCGGCAGCACTACCTTCCGTTTTGAGATAGAACGATCGGCATTCTATTTCCGCATTGATATGAGGCGGTTCAGGGACGCCCACTGCAGCATCTCGGCGCTCGCGACTAAGGTGGGGACCATTAGAGACTCCGTAGGCTCGTCCGAATGATATCTTCATTTGCAGAAGATGCCATGTCATCTGGCAATCTAGGCTACAATTGCTTTTGTCTCTGGATTCACATTGTTGGAGATTGGCCCGACAGATGGAGATCTTATGATAAGCGAAGCTGAATACTCCACATCACAAGGAGCGAGTGACGGGCTGCGCAGAGAAGTGACAGAGAAAGAATGTGTGGGCATAGACTGATCAATTATATTGTGATGGAACTCTTTGTTGATCTAAAAAACTACCCCATGGATACAGCACGCTCTACCTATGTAGTCTTGCGTCCCCAGATGACTCGGATCGGGTACAGCCCGCCGATTGTCTTGAGCTCTTCGTCGAGTTCACTTGGTAGAGAATCAAGCTGCTCTGTCGAGAGGCTGCATTTACCGGGTTCGAAGGCTAGAGAGGCGATCAGCATCGTATCACGATCGTGTGCAGACCAAAAGAATATGGACGAGCCCATGGAGAGAAAAAAGGAAACCACTTACTCTTCGCAAACTGAGTGAGGCCCCGGGTGGCTATACTCATCGAGAAAACTCCTCTGCGAGCAAGTTCCTTGTCAGGGTTCTGAGCACCCATTTTCATTTCGATGTCCAAGAGTTTGATGTCGGTGAAGCCCTCCTCTTCAAGCCAAAGCGGAAGATTGTCTCCAACCTTGAGGTCAGCTCCCAGCTGCTGGAAAATTGAGACGGTCAAGTCAATGAAAGCATGCATCTTGGGTCCACATCCAGCAGATGGGTGTTTGTTTGTAGCTTCGATAAGCTGGATCCAACCACCTGGCTTGACCAAGCGCGCGAGGGATTGCAGAGCTTCGTGTTGCTTCGACCCGCTACCCACCAAGACCAGGCGCTGATGTACCAAATCGAATCGTTCGTGCCAGTCCGAGGGCCATGGTTTATTAATGTCTTGTGCTTGGTAAGTTGTTCCATCAGGCACCTCGGCCGGGAATTCTGCCGGGTTGATGTCGGTGCCGTAGAATTCATGGCGGACAGGTGCAGTTGAGGCGGCTAGATCCCGGATCCAGGTGCCTTTCTCGCGGTCAGCTCACTATTCGTTTGATCTCCGTACAGAGACTGGACGGTAGAAGCATCGGACGTGATCTTTAGGAGCCAAAATAGCCCATCATTCAGACAGGCCGGACTATGTATCTGGCATGCTCGTGAACGCGCTTACCGTCAGCTGTCCCGGAGTCTAGAATCTTCAAAGGACTCTTGGACAGCTCGATGGGCGCCAGGACAAGGCTTCCCATAGCGTCCTTGATGATTTCATGCTGATTTGACAGCCGGCTCGACTCCTGGCTGCCTTCGAGGAAATAGTCATGCTCGTAGTGTTTGATCGCCTGCTCTGCCATGATGAACAACTCTGTTGAGACTGCGTAGAAGATGTGAGTAGGCGGTAATCGCGAGAAAGTCAAGACAAGTGTGGATAGACGGTTGCAGGCAGGGTGAGTGGACGCTGCTGTGGGCGAGTGAGTGGAGGTTGGCTTAGGGTGTGATCACGGAGGAAAGTCAGTGTGGTCTGAACCCCCTAACCAGTGACTTTCTTACTAAGCTACTCATACGTATAACTATACCTATTTAGGGCTTAACCTAGAAGTCACTCGTTCAGCCCTAAATTTATCACTATCTTCCTATTTTAGTATAGTTAATCTATAAGGAGAAGTTTATACTATTATTACTATAGCTAGTAAGTTATTATCTTCTAAGTTAACTATACTATTATTAAATAAGTATATATACCTATTAGCTACTATAATAGTACCTAAATCTACTATAAGTTAAGTTAGTAAAAGTATTAAGGATACTATTTTACTAGGTATACCTATATAAGTTATATCTAATAATAAAAGTATACTTAATAACCCCTTTAACTCTACCCCTAATATAGCTACTATCCCTACTATCTTTATTAAATCTATTAGTTAAGCTTACTACTAGCTAAAATTAATACTAACTATACTTCTAATTAAGATAGACCTAAGAAAGTAGAAGACCCCTTTAACTATAAAACCTATACTAAAGTAGAAATATACTCTATTATCCTCTATAGTAATATATAGAGTAGTATTAAAGCTTATAAGACTATAAGTTAATTACTTTATAGAGCTACTTTAAAAGTATAAGGTAGAAGAACTACTAAATCTATTAAATTATAAATAATAGTAACCTATTTAAAATAAGCTTATTTAGATTTTATTAAAAGAGTATCCTTTACTACTATAGTTAGTTAAGTTATTTAAGAGTAAATATAATATAAAAAAGAAGAGATATAAAAGATTTCTAACCTTTCTAATATTTTCTAATATATTATTTAATAAGGAAACTAGTAAAGTTATAGGTTTAAAGAAAAACTTTAATTTAATAAAGAAATATTAGCCTAATATAGCTTAGCTTAAATCTATTTTATTAGAAAATAGAAAGGTATATATAGATATCTTTTAGTAAGAATAAGTAATAGGTAAGGAAATTAATACTTTAATATAGGGAGAAGTTTCTATTAATAATTTTAGTATAGTTAATAAAGAAAAGGAGAAGTTTAAGGGTATACTAGTAGTTAGATAGTACTATACTATATTAAAGGAGTTAGGTAATCTAGATTATACTCTAAAAGCTAGTAGTATTTTATTATTTCCTATTAGAACTATAATTCCTTTTTTAATAATATAATAAGTAAGAGAAGATACTAATAATATATTAGGTAATAGTTTAATAACTATAGCTATCTAGATAATAAAGCTTATAGAGGTAGATAATATTAAGTTAGTATTAGAAAATCTATAAGTCTACTATAAGGGAAAGGATAGTTAGCTAAGTTTATATAGTAATAAAGTAGTTATTACTTATTTATAAAAGTTTATAAAGAATCCCTTTAAAGCTATATTCTAAAATAGTATAAAAGAAGGTTTAAAAGATAAGGTAATAATATTATAAATATAGAAACTTAATAGTAGTTAAAGAAATAAATATTATTAACTATAGTAAAAGAGCTAGTAAAAAGCTAGTAAAGGGTTAGTAAGAGATATATAGTTAAAGGCTATCTACTAATTTAAAAGTTATATTTAATATCTATATATATCTTACCTAAAATATATTATATTAGGATTTTAAAATATATATTTTATAGTTTATAATCTATTTTATTTAATATATAATTATTTAATTCTTATCTTTTTTCTATATTAAAAAATATAGAAGTATTATTTAGTATATAAAAAATTTTAGTATTTTTTACTATAACTAGTAAAGCTCTATAGACTTTAGAATATATTTAAACTTTAAGTACTAAAACTTATATATCTTTCTAATATATTAATAAAATTTAATTCTAATTTTATTTCTATATATAAAAAGACTTAATAAATAGTTTTAAAACTTTTCTAAAGTTAAAAAATCTAAGTTTAGCTAAAAAATATTAAGTATTAATACCTTTATTAATAAAGTACTTTAAAATTAAACTCTAAGCTCTTAACTAACTATCTACTAGTATCTAACTAGTAGACTACTAATATTTTCTATAGACTATACTACTACCTTCTTTCTTCTTTCCTTAATTATAACTACTATAATACTTCTTATAATAATCTAACTATATTTCTATAATTATTACCTTCTTTAGTATTTTAGGTTCTATTATATAGACTATCTATCTTATTCTATAGTAATAAGTATATAAAATAGCCTACTAAAAGCTCTCCTTAGTATCCTTAAAGATATTCTCCTTCTCTATCTACCTAAATCTAATTAAAAAGTTCTATAGTACTATATAGGTATAAATAAAGCTAATTTATACCTTAATATTATATTTAGATATAGAGACTCTAATAATCTTCTATTTCTTCTTTAATAGCCTAAATACCTACTTTACTATAGTATAAAGCTAAATATAGTAGAGGTTATATAACTCTTTTATATTATATAGCTTTCTTTCCCTCTCCCTCTAGTCCTATAGATAGTACTATACTAATAAGAATAGTACTAGAATACTCTTCTATATCCTAAATCTAGTATTTATAAGATAAAACCTACTTAGAAGGATTATAAAGCTATTCTCTATAGTAAAGTTAAGAAGTATATAATTATTTATTAAACTCTTAATACTAGTAAGTATATATATAAATAACTTATTATTTCTAACTATAGTAAATATATTCTATAATACTATACTCTTCTAGTTCTACTACTTAGCTTACTTACTTATAAATATATAAGTTATAATATATATACTATTAATTATACTAATATATCTATTAAAGTATATATTCTTCTTTTAAAGCTTATATTACTTATTAAGCTACTTTATTAGCTTAAGGTATATAATTACCTTATATAGAATATAGAAGTATCTTAAATAATTCTATATAATTTTACTAATAGTTAACTAATATAGTAGAAATTAATAAGTATAATTCTATTAAGCTTTATTATATATATAAATTTAAAAAAATACTATAAACTATAATATTATTATTAGCTACCTTATATTACTTAGAGGTATATTCTTTTTTAGTTATAAGAGAAAACTTTTAAAAGTTTATTTTAATATTTAAAATATATTATAAAAATATATCTTATTACTATATAGAAGTATATTTACTAACTTATTTATAGCTTTTAGCTTAATAATATTCTTTTTAATATTATTAATAATATTAAGAGATAACTATAGTTAAACTATATATTAATTCTTAAGTCTTAGAATATTAATTATTATAGTAATAGCTATTAAGAAGTATACTTATTAGATTTAGTTATTAGATATTATAACTATTATAATTATACTAATAAAAGTTAGTAAGTATACTAACCTTTATTAGTTAGTATACCTACTAGCTATAATACTAGTAGGAATAGTAGAATATATATAGATCTTCTTTTAAAGAAGTTATACTTAGTAGGGAGATTATAGTAGGGTAAGAGGTATCTATTAAGGCTTAGTATAGTAGTATATAAGTAGAGAATTCTACCTATAGGTAAGAACTACTGCTAATTTAGGAATAGAGGCCTTGCTAAGATAATAAGTATACCGGAATATAACCTGTTCGATTACTATACTACACTGACTTTCCTCCGTGATCACACCCTTAGTGTGTCGTTGGGTTACAATGAAATGCACTAGAGCAGGCAGGCGAGTGGGGTCGCCGGGTCGCCGGGTCGCCTCCCTTTCGGATGCCGTTGTCCAGAGACTCTCCGTTAGAGCCTGATAGCCCTGATTATTTCTGACCCGGCATCTCCTCGTATCAGACCATGCAGATGTTGGTAAATGCTTTGTTCGGTACCCAATGGTAGGCGCGCCGAGTGGCCAGGCTCTGGCGGATCCCGGAGGGCCAAGGCAGATTAATCACGCGAAGTACCCGCCTCACTCTGCTCGTCGTCCAACGGTTGGCGAAGTTCAACGGAATGCTCGAAACTCCCATGCATGCCCATGGAAGGCGAGATGAGGCGACCCGCGATGATTCGGGCTCCGGGCAGAGATTGGGGTCCTCACAGGATTAGCAGAGATTGATTCTGTTGTGTACTTAAGTAACCTGTTGGTTCCAGGTTGCAATCCTTCGGTCAGCTAGGGCTACCTGCATGCAGCTTTGAGGACCAGCTGCCAGCCTGCCAGGTGGGAGGTGCAAAAAAAGGTTCCAACTCTCCTGAATGAAGGAGACGTGTCTTCACGGTTCGAAAGACTCCATAACTATATGGGCGATTGCAGTCCTCGCAGGCAGCCATCTCTGCCTGGTCATAAATTGAAGGGCGTCACGGCCATTTGCAGAAGACTTTTCCCCACCACGCGAGGTGAAATACAGTCTTTCTGTGTATCGTGTATGCAACATGGACTCTTATACGATTGCTCTTCTGAGCAGTCTCGCAACATTTATCCTGTGGTTAGTGTGCCGGGCAAAGAAGCCTAGGGGCCATCACGAGTTTGATTTTGTGAATACACCGGAAGGAACTGTATCAAGTGCTGTTCGTAAAGGTTATGCAGAGGTATACCATACTTCACTCTCATTGTTCCACGTACAGGCTGACATGTACATATGTACCATCTTCTAGCTTACCCGACCGTTGGAAAAGCCATTTGTCGTCCAATACTGGCAGAAAGACTACATGGTCCTGCCAGTGAAATATCTCCCCGACGTACGGCGCGCCCATAGGGATCACCTTGCATTTCTCGACACCATCAGTGATGTCTTGTTCATATATAATTGGATAGGCGACCTCTTCAAGTCGCAACGAATGGTCTTCGCGATAATCAAGGGGGTGAACCCCCAGTTGCGTGAGCCCATCTGATAACCATGCTCAATTATATGGCCACACCACTAACATTGACAAAAATAGCAAAGTTATCAGACAGCATGTTTCAGGAATCAATGTTCGCTTTCGATAGGGAAGTCGGCCTTGCCGCTGGGGAGTCAGGTACTTTCAACACAGTGGACCTGATGACCGCCATTGTCCTTCGTACAATGGTTCGGATCATCGCTGGCAAGGAATTATCCCGAAGCGAAGGTTTCCTCGACTGCACCAAGACTTACTTGAAAGGAATCTTTTTCAACGGCTTCGTCATGCTGAAAATGCCCGTTACCGGATCTCTTCGAGACCTTCTCGCCTGGCCGCTGAACAAGTACCACCAGCGTTTTCGGCAACAGCGCGTGATCAATATGATCATGCGTGTTGCAGCAAAGCGATTGGAAATGAGAGAATCATGGCCCCGTGATGATTCCGAGTTCGACGTGATTCAGTGTAGCCTTGACAGGCTCGAGGAGTTTCCCTTCGACGAACACGCCGATCGTACGCCTCTGCAAACCCTTTCGCACGAGATTTTGCACTTGATATGGGCTGCAGGCCAATCACCGGCGATGGTTGCCACTTCTTTTATATTCAAACTCTTAGAAGAGCCGTCATATATTGTCCCCTTACGGGATGAAACCCAAGAGGCCTTCGCACAACATGGTTCGACAGACGCTGTACTCAAGAATCTTCCTAAACTTGACAGCTTTATCCGGGAGGTCAATCGCCTATATCCAAGTTTCTCTCGTAAGTTCCTCAAGCTTGTAAATACAGCACAACATTCTAACAACATGGAGTCAATGCGACCAGGTTGGTCAAGAATAGGCCATTCACCTTCTCTGACGGGTTCACGATACCCCCTGGCACCCGCATCGCCTTTCCTGCGGAGATGTCCCAAAGAGATCCAGATTTAATATGTGACCCGGATATTTTTGATGGTTTTCGCTTCGTAAAGCTGGCAAACTCGAATAAGAAACAAGAGGACGGGGTAAACCAGTGGGCAGCAAGTCACACAAGCTTCAGCAATTTGACGTACGTATTTTCAGGTTCAGAGCCAATTGATTGCACTGGACTATCTAACGTCTCACAGGTTTGGATACGGCAACCATGCTTGCCCTGGCCGTTTCATTACTGTTAGAGTGCTTAAAATTGTGTTGTCGAGGCTGTTGCTCGACTATGATATTTCTTGGGACTGCAAAGAAAGCGCGCCGCCAAGACTAGGATTCGAGGGTCTTTCATTTCCAAACGTGAACCAGAAGATCACACTGAGAAGGAGAGATACGAAATAATTGTCGCGTTAAGAAACACGGACTACTATCCCCAATATATATGTTTTCACTCCAGATTACTCAAGTCTTCCCAAAACATATGGTCCTTTGCACCATTGTTGCATCCATTTTGACCTCGAAAGTAGTAGCGCTCCTGCTAGGATTGATTCTTTTTTTTGTGCCATAGGGAAGTCGTGGGATTGCTATTACCGGTTGACGAATGCAAATTAGCAGCTGATCTCCAATCCAGATGATGCTGGAATAGGGGTGAGCCACCTACACACACACACATAGGGAGATCAGTATGAGCAGAAGTACTGAGAACTTAAAGAGTTTGCATATGGGCTCTAGGGGGAAAGGTCTGACGGCTGAGCAGATAGTAGACAGAGGGATAGTTGAGAAGAAAATACAGTCTGGCCGAAGCCCAAGAAGTGTAGAGACAGTGCTAATGATAGTATGGACAGATCGTTCTCAGTTCCAGTGACGCTCAGCTGGTCAACACTTTTTCTCTTCTTCTTGGAGCGCTTACTACGGGGTGCGGCATGGACCCTTAATTATGGTACAGTGTGTCTGGTTCACCTCGTGTACTTACTTGGCCACTATCCCGATCTTGAGCGCTCAGCTCCACTATCTTGGCCCGGAAGTCAGTCGGCTTTCGACTTACATCAGATCTACACTCATGACTTTCGTGTTGGCAATGTTGGTCTCGTCACTCATACCAACTGGTCATGCCCAATGGCTCTGGGGCCCGTATGCCCACCCTTCTGGGGGACTGACTCTGCCAGCGCTCTGCTTTCTCGACTACAGATTTCCACGCAAATCCGGGAACGCGCATGACTGCTTCTCGGAGTATTTGGCTATACCTGTCTACTGGTCTTGCCACCATCACCTTCCTCCAACGTTGTTTAACCTCACGTCCACGCCGTATCTAGATACATATATCGCTACACACAGAGCGGAATTTAAACTCGCTGACGCCCAAGACCCAACCATTTGCCATCAGAAGCGAGATTCCTTAGAAGATAGCTTTCTGATTGTACGTCTCAGCCTGTATCTGCAGTGGCGCACCGCCTCCAATGCAGGTGCCAGAGTGGAGTGCATGGGTAACAGTATGCATCGGAGAGGCGCAGTCCCCGGCAGCAAAGACACCCTTGACCGTCGTCTGGTTGAAAGGCGGATTGACCTTGATCGTGCCCATCGGTGTCAGCTCAAGCCCCAGCTGCTGAGCCAGCGAGCCCCTGAGGCAAAACTTGGGCTTGTGGGCGAGGAAGGCTTCGGTCTGATCGCTGCCGTCGTCGAAGTGCAAGGTTATCCGGGAGCGCTCAGGTGCCTTGACGAGCTTCGCGATCTTCTTGGAGTTCACTGTCATGGGGGCCGGTGCCGCTGCCAGGGCGTCCGTCAACTGCTTAGCCAGCTCTTCGTTGCCGTTGGTGTAGAGGGTAACCTGTTGCGCAATGCGGAGTGCTTGCCGCGCAAAGTGTAGGGCAACGACAACGTTTCCCGTGTCACCCTCAGCTAACATTCCTGCGGACGACGAGTGTTCTTTTTCCTCCCACCCATGACAGTAAAGGCAGTGAAAGCTGGTTGGCTCTCTGGTTAGTATCAGGCTTGTTGCGGGAGGCAGGAATGGCTGGACAACCATCCAGGCGCAGACTCACATGCCCGAGATCCAACATTCCGCATAGCCTGGGATGTCAGGAAAGACATCCTCAGCACCAGTAGCAAGAAGTAACTTCTTGCCTGTCCAGCTCTTCCCACCTCCCGTTACCTTGAAGGTGCCGTCCTCATTCCTCTCAACACTTTCGATCTCAATTTCCTGGACCGTAACGCTGCCATAGCGCTCGAATTGGGCTAGAGAAGTAGCACGAAATTCGGCAGGATCGCGGTGGTCCCACGAGGGAACGGTATGCAGATACTTAGCTCCGGCGTTGCGATACTTGCCAGAGTCAAACAGGATTGTCTTGTGGTCTTGTCGCACGATGGAAGCGGCGGCGCTAAGCCCTGCTGGGCCGCCACCAATGATGATGATGTCGTACTCGGAAGCCATAGTCATTTATTGGAAGAATCGGAAGAGAGACAAATTGCTGCACTTAATCTTGTAAACCGCTAGATATCATGGAGCGATGAGATCTCACTTGGCGACCTTTCTGTCCACAGTTTGAAATCATCTGGCCTAAGAGTTATCAAGCAAAATTTTGGCTCGGGACCTCGGGAGGGGCTGCTGGCAGCGAAGGAATGAAATGTTGGCTTTAAGTGGGGGCGTGATGGACAACCAACCAACACTATGAATCAGGGTTGCTTCGGCCGTTGGGACTGGGGCAAGTACTTGTATTAGCGCATCGATGGATATGCGGTTGGTCGTGTTACTGTCACTTTCGGGGCGGCGCTAATGGACTATTGTGAAAACTACCCGGATCCATGAACGAGAACGGTACCATGGCCCAAGGTAACTCACCGATATTGTTGATCCGAATATTCCAGGATCCGAAATAATGGATACGAAGTCAGTACTGTCTCAAAATAACCTCGTCCAGTACCGCCATCACAGCCTCGCGCCAAGCCTCAATAGGCTGGCCCCTTTCACATCAAAGCCCCGGAAGAACCGCCCATCCGGCCCCCAACAAGTCTCCCGAAAGCACACTCGATACCTCGATCTCAGATGGATCTTCAATGCCCGGCTGACCAGGCACAAATATGTTGGTCGTTCAGACTAGAGGATGGATTCGTGCATAACACAATAGGATACTTTGCGTGCAAGTGCGTGGATTTGCTCATTTAGGTAGTAATCGCTTAGGTAGTTAGGGCTATTCCGCTGTCTTGGAAAAACGAAGTGATGCCCCCCCCTAGGAAAATTAGTAATTACTATATATACTACCTAAATTTAGCTAAATAGTTAGGAAACCAATAATTCTCACTAGAATAGCTATATTAACATTATTAATATTACTAATATACCTAATTAAGGTTATTATAATAGCTAGTCACTACCTATTACCCTTAAAATTATAGTATTTAAAGTTCTATTTATACTCTAACCTATTACTATTAAATAAATAGCTATAAACTAAGTTCTAGTATAGTAGAGCTACTATCTAGTAGTATTAAAAGAGAGTTATTACTATCTAAATAGTTACTTTAAGTATATTATTATTATTACTATTAAATATAGTTAAGCTAAAGTAGTAAGCTATAGAGGTTTATTAGCTTACTTACTTATAATAAAGCTATATAGATTAACTAATATATAGATTATATAAGATAAAAGCTTACTAATCTTTTATTTATTAAGCTAGACTTATATTTAAATAAAATATAGTATTTTCTTACTAAGTAGTTTTAAATTAATATTACTATAAAGATAATAGATAATATTTTATAAGCTTATAAATAGAGTAATAAATAGATATATATATTAATATACTAGTAAAATAAGAGCTTTTATAAATAATACCTCTAGTAGATTAACTAACTAAGCTATACTATTAATACATTTATCTTTTATAATAAATTAGATTTTAATAAATAGGATAGTATAAAAAAGGCTAACTAGATACCTATTAGATATACTTTATAGGTTAACAGCCTTTTAAAGTAAGAGGATTATTATTATATTTTCCTAGTAATTATAGTTAATAGCTTATTTACTATTATAATATATAAAAGCTATATAATAAAAGAGTTTTTCCTATAATAGCTATAAGAGAGTATTTTACTAAAGATAAACTTATATTTAAGTTTAAAGTTAATTTTTATAATAGATAATACTTTCTAGTACTATTCTAATAAGATCTATAAAGTAATTAATAGAGTAGATATAAAGATTAAATATCTACTACTATACTTACCTAATTTTAATTAAATTAAGATATACTTTAATACTTTAAAGTATTATTTATATTATTAATACTAATATAAATAGTTAGATTATAGCTTAGATAATAATTTTACTTAGTTTTTATTTTTTTATATTTAGAATATTAAATTAAGACTTAAAGTTATTTAAAGATATTTTTACTATATATAAGTACTATAAAAAAGAGTAAAATAAGGTAGATATAATAGTATTAGTAAGAAGTTATAAGGATAAAAATTAAGAGAGTTTTTATTAAATATTTATAAATATATAGAATAATATTTATTATAAGTTAAGCTAATAGTTAAAGATTAATATAAATAAATTAGTATCTTACTATAAGTAAATATACCTAATTAATTTAATACTCTATTTAAAGTATTAAATTATACCTAAATATACTATATTTCCTTAAATAAATAGACTTTTCCTTTCTTAAACTTCTTTCTATATTAACTATATCTTTTTATATACTTAAGTATTACTTTCCTTATTTAAAATATTCTCTAAATACTCTTTAAATAAATCCTCTATTTCTATAAACTATAAATAGTATAATAATAAGCTTCTAACTCTCTAATTAAGTATTTAATCTAATTATATAGCTTAGTATTAAAAAAAGCTAATTAGTTAATTAGATAATCTTTTTAAACTCTAAAGGATATATACTATTAATATTTATTTAATAATTTATAGACTAACTATCTAATAATCTCTATAATAGTAGAAAGTCTTCTTCTTTTTTATTACTATTAAAAAATATAGTAAAGTCTTCCTTCTTCTTTAGATACTACTTAGTAAGCTTTCTAACTAGTATTATTTCCTCTAAACCTTACTTAATAAACTATATATCCTTCTTCCTATAAAGATTATAAAAGTTAACTTCTTTCTACTTTATTATACTTAGAAGTTATTTAAGCTACTCTCTCTTTAGTAAGCTCTAAAAGTACTTCTAAAGTACTTCTATAATAAACTTTTAATATAAAGCTTTCCTATCCTTATCTACCTATAGTAGTAATAATAATAGTATTATTAAAAGCCTCTACTTCTATAGTAAACTCTTTAGTACCCTTATTATTACTAATACTAGTATTAGTAGAGCTAAAAGTTTATTAAAATTATAAAAAAAAATAGATATTAATAATAATAGTAGTAATTTTATAAAAGCTATTTAATTATATTTAGTTCTAGGTAAGTTAATATTAAATAATAGGTTAATAACTATACTAATACTACTTTTCCTCTACTTTTACTACTTTTACTACTTCTTTCTAGAAGGAATAAGGCTAACCCTATTATTATTAGGCTCCTCCTCCTTATTAGCTTCTTTCTAAGCTTTCTAATAGTTAAATAAAACTTTTAATAAGCTTTTAAGTATAGCTTTATCTATAGTAATTATATTAAACTAAACTTTTATATTATTATTAGATAAATTAATATATATACTATTATTTTTAACCTAATACTACTATTATAATAAATCCCTCTTATCTTTATAGTAATAATTAACCTTATAATAAAAGCTTTATATATAGTACTATATCTTTATTAGCTACTAATACTATATTTATAAAGTAGATACTTTATAGTTTATTTTAAAATATTAATAACTAATAATAAAGTTATTCTAAAACATTCTAAAGATTAAGCTTTTATTAAGTATTTTAATATTTATTACTTATTTAACTATTAGTAAACTATTCTTTAAAGTAGCTACTAGCTAATTAATAGAGAACTATTTAAATACTTTAATTACTAAGTACTCTACTAAATAAGTTCCTTATAGTTTAGATATTTACTATATTAATAGTAGTAGAATAACCCTAAAGGTATATATAAACTTAAAAAAGAATAATCCCTTAAACTTAAAAAGTATATTTAAGAGATTCTTATAGTTAAGTTCTTTATATACCTTATTCTAACTTTTCCTATATATTTCTAACTAATATAAAATAGATCTCTAACTAATAACTTAACTAGCTTTAATAAATATACTCTTTAAGTTAATCTTAGTATTTTATTTATCCTTAAATATACTTTTAATTTAACCTATACTTAACTTCTTAAAGTTTTTTATAATACTTATAATCTTTAGCTTTAAATAATTATTATTAAATAGTATAGAGTAGTATATAGGATTTAAAGGTTTTATAAACTTTTTACTAAGAATATTAATAATTAAAGTTAAATATACTTTACTAAAAGATACCTATTATAGATAACTTCTAAGTAGCTTAATATTATTACTAGTATTATCTACTAAAGATAGTATATTAATAGTAGATTCCTTAGCTTCTAGTTAGTATATTTCCTCCTCTTCTTCTATATTAGATAGATTATCCTTATTATTAATTTTAGTAGTATTTTCTTATATTTACTAAGCTATATATTCTATTATAATAGCCTTATTTTAAGTAGTTTTTAAGGGTACCTATAAGTACTTTTAAATAGTCTATTAGAACTTAGCTACCTTAAATATTAGCTTTTAAATATATAATTATTTAGATAGTATACTATTTTTATTAATAAACTATATAATTTAGCTTCTAAAGTAAGTCTTATATAGTAAATATTATATAGTCTAGTCTTAATAGGTTAGTTAAAATATATTATTTAGAACTTAAGCTTAGCTAATATTACCTTATACTAAAGTAAGTAAGTTATATACTCTTTTATAGAATAGACTTAAATTAATTATATAATATAGTATTATAATATTCTATTTAGATAGTTAGTATATTAGTAATATTAATAATATTAATATAGTTATTCTAGTAAGAATTATAAGTTCCCTTAGTTTATACTAAAATTTAGGTAGTATATATAGTAATTGCTAATTTTCCTAGGGGGGGGCATTACTTCGTTTTTCTAAGACAGCGGAAAAATAGGCTCTCCGTATCACTGGCAATGGAACAGCTGCATTCTCACTAGACCTATAAGAGGAAGACAGTTGGACCAATGAAGCAACACGCGTAACATGTTGGTGCTTTCACAGTCACCACAGCCCTTATCTCCCGACTTCCAAACTTTCTACGCGGGTGATTTCTGACCAATTGCAAAAATGATGCGGTAAGTCCCACCCTCCTTGAAAAACTCATCCGCGGCACGCTCCGGTAGCCTGTCGAGTACAGTAGCGGGTACGTCGAAGTTATTGTCTAACAAAAGCCATCACATATCAGTCAGTCATTGTATCAACAGGGGAAAAGAATGAACAGTAGTACTTACTCTTGCACGCACCGGCAACACCGGTGGCTGCGTTCAACATCACTTGAGCACTCCGAGCACCCCACTGGGCATCTTTACAGTGGGGGCCCATGGTAATTTCCACGTGCTCCTCTTTGACGTTAGTAAAGCCCTCCTCCTCGATCCAGCCAGCCATCTCGTTGGCAAAGGTTGCCCCGGCTCCGGCAGCTGTCATCCAGGCCCGGAGGCAGGTCCACGCGTCTTGCATTGCGGGACCGCCGCGTACTGGCCCGTCGCGGACATCCATCTCGCCAAGCTGGATCCAGCCGCCGGGCTTGACAAGCTGGCACAAGTACCTGACGATCTGGCGGGGTGTGGCTCTGTAAGGTCTCATATTTAGCACATGACTGTCGAGGCCCGTCCTGCTAAGGCGGGGATGGGCTCGTCGGTGGAACACTTACTTCTTTGCCCCGCCGGGGATCGCGACCCGTTGGTGCACAAGGTCCCATGAGGCGTGCAGCTCCTCCGGCCACGGCTCGCCGATGTCGTGAAAGGACAATGACATGTGAGGCGGAGATGTTGGCGGAAAGAAACTCTCCATAACATCGTAGCCTGCGAGAGTGTAGGGCTCGGTCAGCAACGGCTGGATTTCGCGCAGGAATAAGCCGTCGGCCGTGGCCGAGTCCAAGATCCGAAGTCCCTGCTGCTTCAGGTTAATTGGAGCCAAGATGCGTTTGCCTTCCATCATGTGTAAGATGATGGAGTCTTGCTCAGTCAGACGAGCAACTTCCTTCTCTGGCTCCGGCAGGAGATATTGATGCTTTTCCGACATGACTGCAGAACGCTTCGATGGGTTGAAAGATGACTTTAGGGGTGCTGTGGTCCGTTCGGATCAGCGTAGTGACCAAGCTGAACGGCTGAGGACTCGGGATGAAGGATGTATTTATGAGAACGGAGATTCGCAGGGCAAAAAACGGAGGGTATAAGGTAACTAAAATAAGTTTATAATTAAATTACTAACTTAATTCTAATAAATATTATAGTGATTTATAAATATTGAATATCCTTAAAATTTCTATTTTATTCTTATATAAAATTCAACTTTATAATAATTATATTTATATTTATATTTAATAAATAGTAGTATATTTAAATTATTTAAAAAATATTCTATATTATAGTTTTAATTCTAACTTTTAATTAGATTTTTTTCTAACATATAAGTCTTATAGTTTTTATACTATAAAGATTAAAGTATTTATAGATATTTTATTTATAATTATAACTTTAGTAGAACTTAAGTTATAACTTTATAAAGTAAGTATTATTTATTAAATAAAAGCTTAAATAAAAATATAAATATAATTTTAAATAACCCTAAGTTTTATATATTTAAATAGTTAAAAGAAAAATAAATATAACATTAGAAATAAATAAATATATATCTTAATAAATACTTTAAAAAATTTTAAAAAGGGGTATTTTGCCCTGTACCCTCC
>JUJX01000096.1:27529-43397 GCA_000800745.1 Diaporthe longicolla
AAGGAGGGAAGGAGAGGTCTTATTTATTCCTGCATTCGTCGGCCTCCAAATCCACACCAGACATCCATAGAAATCGAGAGAATCAGCAATGTTCATGTGAAAGGCCCATCAAGGTGTTAGCCTACTGACGGAGGAAGAACCGTCAGAAATAGCGTATTTTTACAAGGGACAACTCGCCTAAGCAGGTAGGAAGAATTGAGAGTTTAAAATCAAATAAAATTACATCGAAGAGAGCATTCTCTCTTCCACTGCATAGGATAACACACAAAAACAGGGACATAGCCCTATGTAGTGGATAGAGAGGCCAGAGCAGAGAGAAATGAATTCATGCTCCATCATGATTAAGAGGTCTGTTTGTAATTGAGTGCTTTTCCTTGAGCCTCGAGTGTGTACTCACCTTTCAAGGTCACCCAAAATTTTGCTTCGTCCACTGACAGCAGAAACCTAAAATTGTACGATAAATAGGCTGCTGCAGGGAAATCAGCCAGGCAGAACCTATGACGGACGATCCGCCAATGACTAGCCCTAGAGGCAGGTCTCTGCGGCATAGCAAGGGGTGAGATATATGGCGGCGAGAGGATGTGAAGTCACAAATGATACAGCACCGAGAGATGTGGCTTCCTTGAGGAAGGATTGGAAAAATGGGGTGCACAAGGAGGTCATGAAAATGGCGAAACGGACGTCTCAGGCCCCTACCACAAAGAAGCCACAGCACGGCACTGTCAGTCATCATCCATCTTCCGTGTAAGCTCTCCATAGAAAACGGAAAGGCCTCGTGATCGCCACAAATGGGGTGTTACGTTAGGAAGAGCTTCTGAGTGGTATGTTAGGAACTATTTAGGCTAGAACTTAAAAGAGGGGAGCAGGAGCCGGGATATATAACATGAATAGCGAGACTAGCTTAAGCTACGAAACGATCGTTTCTAACTTATCCTATAAAAAGGTTACTCTATAGTATATCTTAACTACTTTAAATAAGTTAAAAGGCTTAAAACTAAAGAATAGTATAATAGAAGGTTTTACTTTTAATCTATATATATTTTAAAAGTATATAGTTTTTTTATATAATAGTAAATATTTCAAAACTTAATATTAATAAAATATAATATTAATAATAATATAGAATTCTTTATAAATATATAACTTTAATTTTAAACTATATAAATAAAACTAATAAATATTACTTTTAATAATATTATAAATTAAATTTACTTATTTATATATAGTTTAATAATTAATTTATTATAATAAAATAATAAAATAATTATATAGTAAAACTAAAAATAGTTTTTATAGTATATAAAGTAAGGTTTAACTATATTATATTTATATATATTATAAAAGGAAGGTAGTTTTATAGGAAGGTCTACTAAGGTTTTTTAAAGTAAGCTTAAAGGAGGTAGTCTATATATCTACTAGCTAGTAAGTAGCTAGTAGTTAACTATTAGACTTTATAACTATCTATCTATATATAAGTATAGCTATACCTTATAGGTGCCTACTATAAGTACTAGGGTTATATAAAAGAGTATAATATTGTTATTATTTCTTATTATAATATAGTTAACTAGAATCCTTTATATAAGTATAATATTCTTTAATTAATTCTTTAGTATACTTAAGATTATACTTTATCTTTTATTTATTATATTAAGAACTATATCTTTTTTATTATATAAGGTATTTAACTATTTTATTAAATAATAATTTTATAGTATTTTTTATCTTTATTAGCTAATAAGTTAGTATACTTTACTAATAGTAGTTAAAGTATTTATTAGTTAAACTTTTTATATTTATATACTATATATAGTAGAAGATATTAGATAGAGATAATAAAATTAATATAATCTTTATTTTTTTAAAGTTAAAGTAGTATATTAATAGAGAAACTTTAATAATAATAGTATATAAGCCTTTTTAAAGTACTATAAGTTTAGTATTTTATATTTTAAAAAGGGGTTTATATATTTTACTTATCTTAAACTAAACTTTATTATTAATATTAAATTTAATTTATTAGTATTAGATATTATATTATATTTTATTATTTAAAGTAATAATATTTATAGTTAATTATATATTATATTATAAATACTTATATATAAAGTAGATATCTATAGTTTAAAAAGGAAGTTTAGAGCTTATTAATCTATTAATAGATTTAAGGATTTTAAATTTAAATAGAAATTTATATAAGCTTATATTAAGTATATAAAAGTAAGCTTTATTTAGATTTTATTATAGAGTTAGAAGTATATTAACTTAATTATAATTAAGATATTTAGTAATATAATAGTAAAGTACTAGCTTTATATTTTAGTTTTTATATTTAAATTATCTATTAATTTAAGGATAATAGGCTATAATTATTTAAAAATATATTTTAAAAGCTTTCTATAAACTTTATTAAAATATTAAAAGAAACTTAGTATTATAGTTTAAAATAATTATTTAAAAGTATAACTAATTATTTAATAGTAATTAGTATATTAGAATAGCTATTTAATTACTAGTAGTATATATTATATATTTAGGTATTAGAAGTATATACTTTAATATTTTATATATAATTAGTATTATTATATTAAAGGAATTAAACTTTTTAAAGCTTTAAAGAGTATTAATTAAAAGTATAAATAGTAAGGTAACTATAAAATCTATTATAATTATATATATAAGTTCTTTAAAGGTTTAAATTAGTTAAAGATTTTTAAATAGTATTTAGTTATTCTTATATTATACTTTATACTAATAATAGTATTTAATATAGTTTTTAATTTTATATCTTTTTCTTTATATATAGATATTTTTTAAATCTACTATTATATAATTATAATTAAAATAGTATTTATTATTATAAGTATTAACTAAAATTTCTTAAATTAGTTATTAAAGAATATATAAGTATTTATAACTATTACTATTATAGTTATATAATAATTAATTAATTAAATAGAATATATATTTAGGTTTTAAAGTTAAGATAATATTCTTATTATTTTTAATAATAACTAGTTTATATCTTACTAAAGTTAGTAAAGAAAAACTTTTAATAATCTAACTATAGATTAAATTATATTTATTAGCTTTAGTAAAATATTAATAGAGAGAGTTATTTATTTAGGTTTTAATAATAAATAAGATATAATTATTATAATTATTTTAAATTAAATTAAAGATAGGCTTTTTAAAGTATTCTTTAATAATTAAATTATTAAGAGTTATAAGCTAAAATAAGATATTAGGTATTAAGTTAAGGTATTTTATTAAATAGTAGACTTTAAGTTTATACTTATTTAAATAGATATTAATATTAATAAGTTAATAGTTAGATTAATTTATTAAAGTTATATTAAATAAAGTTTAATTAATAATACTATAAATAGTATTATAATTTATTAGAATAATAATAAGGTAATTAGAAGAATAAAGGATAATATATAGATATTTAATAGCTTAAATAAAATATATAACCTTAAGCTTTAAAGGGCTATAGTTAAGCTTTAGCTTAAATAGATAGTAGCTAAAGAATATTATTAGTTTAATAGCTATAGTAGGTATATTTTATTTAAAGTAAATATTATATTATCTTTTAAATAAAAAACTATAATATTAAAGTTATATTAAAGGTTATTATTTATTTAAAGAAATAATTATTTATCTAGTATTATATAATATAGATAAAGTTTTTAATAAATATAGGTTTAAAAAGTATTAAATAAGGTTATCTTTTAAAAAGTAGGTTTAAATTAAATAAAGGTAGTAAATATTAAGTACTTACTTTTATTATCTATTTTAATATAACTAATAGCTTAATCTATAGTAAAGAAAGCTACTTTATACTTTTAAAGTAGTTTAGAGATCTATATATAATAAATAATTATTATATAAAGAAGTTTTATAGTACTTAGGTATATTTCTAATAACTTTAATATTTTTAGAAACTTAAAGTTTTAAAATTCCTTAGTATATTCCTTAGTTATAGTAAGTTTAAGTAAATTAATATAAAAGCTAAGTAGTTTAATAAATAAGTAATTAAGAAAGGACTTTTTTAACAAGATTAAGATATTTTTTTTAAAGAATAAGTTAAAAATAATTACTAAGTATTTATAGTACTTTTTAAAGGTATTAAAGAAGATAATTATATTATTAATAAAAGTATAGTAAAACTTTTTATATTTCTTTAAAAGTTAGTTTATAAAGTATTAAATATAAGCTAAAGAGTTATAATAGTTTATTAAGGTAACTTTAAAGTATTTAAGATTTTAATAATTAACTATAGTAAATTAATTATAATAAGCTAAGTAAATAAAAAATTAGTAGAAAAATATAGAAGTATTTATAATTATAATTTACTTTTTATTATAGATAGTATTAATTAAGTTAGATTATAGAGGTAGTAAGTAATTTTTAAGTATTATTTATTTATTAAGTAGTTATAAGTTAATAATAGCTTATCCTTTTTTAATATTATAGATAGTTTACTATATTATAAAGATAGGGAGTATAAAAGGATAGATTTTATTAAATTATTCTATATAGCTTTATTTATAAAGTTTACTATAGATTTTATTAAAAACTTCCTTACTTTTTTATAATAAAGAATAGTAATAGTAGTTAACTTTAATATATTATTAGCTATTTATAAGTAGAACCTTTATTATATACTTTTTAAGTATATTAATTAAACTTTTATTTTTTATAGCTTAGAATAAGACTTAGTTATTTTATAAAGCTTTATTATAAGTATTAGGTTTTTATTATAAATATAGATACTATTTTCTATAATTAAAAATAGAGATTTAATTAAAGTTTTAATATTAAATAAACTTTTAATATAATTTAAATAAATAGTATTAGGTAGTATTTTTATAATTTCCTTAAAATTAAAAAACTTAAAATTAATATCTATAATTATTATATAAATAGTATTATTATAAAGTATAACTAAGTTTAAATTAATATTAAATAGTTTAATATTAATATTCTTTCCTTATATAAAGGTAATAATATTTATAAATATTTTAAAATTAATATTTATTAGAACTTTATTTATATTTTAAGTTAAAGTTTAAAATATATTATAAGATTTATATATAAGATTATTATATTAAAGCTTAATAGTTAATATAACTTAGTTTATTAAATTAGCTAAGGTTAAGGTTTTAATAATACTATTAAAATTTATTATAAAGTAAATAAAATTCTTATAGTTATAAATAGTTTCTAAGTATATATATTTATTAACTTTTATAAGTTTAGAGTTAAAGTTAAAGAGTATTATAAATTTAAAAATATTTAAATCTACTATAGTATTTATAATAATAAAGTATAAAGATATAAATAAAAAGGTATAACTTTTTAAGAGGTTAATATAGTAGATAGCTATATATATAGTTTAGCTAAGTTATAATATAATTACCTAAGCTAATATTATTTTTTAAATAATAAGCTTTACTACTTTTTAAGAATAATAAAGAGGATTTTAAAGTTATAACTATTTAGGTAGATAATAGTTTAGTTTTTAAATAAAATAATACTATTATATAAGTCTAACTACTTTATATTAAGAAAGTAGTTAATAATAAATTAATTATTATTAATAACTTAAGTTACTTTTTCTTACTTTATTAAACCTAGTATATTATTAGCTTTAGTATTAAAGGTAAAGAAAATAAATTTAGTAAATTTATTAATAAAGAAAAGCTTTTTATTAATACTTTTAATACTTTATAACCTTTTAATAGTAGGTTATAGAATAATTTTAATAGTATATTTAAACTTAATAAAATATAATTATATAATAAATAATTAATTTATAGTATTAAGATAAAGTTTAGTACTTTTATTATTAGGATTATTATAAATTTTAATATATAGGTATATAAAACTATTAAATATAGTAAAGTTAGTAAGTTTAGAAGGTATTTCTTTAATAATATTTTTAGTAGTATAGATAATATACTTTTATATTATATTAATTAAAGTAGTATTATTATTAATTAAAAT
Source organism: Diaporthe longicolla (assembly GCA_000800745.1). Classification (NCBI taxonomy): domain Eukaryota; kingdom Fungi; phylum Ascomycota; class Sordariomycetes; order Diaporthales; family Diaporthaceae; genus Diaporthe; species Diaporthe longicolla. Next base: position 33,542 of record JUJX01000096.1, read on the forward strand.
AGGTTTAAAGTAAGAGTAAGTTTAGTTATTTTTTAAGTAGTAAAATAAAGTATTACTTAAAGGGAAGGTAGTTTTATAATAGTTATATATTATTTTAGAGTTTTTAATACTAAGAATATTATAATAGTTATTATATAAAAGAATATTACTTATAAAGCTAGAATTATAATTAGAATTAAATTACTTTAAATTATTATTTAACTAATTAATAAAAGTATATTTAAGTTTTATATTAAAGTTATTAATAAGTATTATATTATTAACTTTATTATATTTAGTATACTAATTATTTTATAATTTATTTTTATTATAAAGTTTATAGTTATAATTATTAAACTTATTTTAGTTATTATTTCTAAGCTTTAGGTAATTATTATACTTATAGTAATTATTATTATAGCTAATATTTAGGTAATAATAGTTATTTTAATAATTAGTATTTAAATAATAGTAGTTATTATAATATAGGTATATATTAGAAAAGGTTTTAGAAAGTTTATTAGGATTATAAGTATTTTTAATAAATATTAAAAGTATACTTTAGTATTTATTAATATATTTATATAGCTTTTAAAAAAAGTAAACTTATTAAATAGCTTAATATTTTATTAAAATATAATAGGTATTATACTTTAAATTTAATAAAGCTAATTATTTTAATTATTATTATTAAGGGAGAGAAGCTTTATTATATATATTTAGTAAATCTTCTTTTAAAAATAATTATTTAAAACTTTATAGTTTTTATATAATACTTTAAGTATAATATATATTAAGTTATATTTATTTATAGTAATAAATTAGTTAATAGTAAATTATTTTTTAAAAATATTAATAATAGCTTCTATATTATTATTTAAAAAAGCTTAGTAGTTTTTATAAGTAAACTTTATATACTAATAGTAAAGATAAGATTTTTTAAAAGTTTATATAATAATAAATAATATTTTATATTAGTAATTAAATAGTATATAGTAGTTATTAAGAAAACTAAGTATAGCTTTTTTAAAGTAGTTAATATTTATATAAATAATATTTTTATTAGAGAATATTAAACTAAAACTCTTTTTATTATTATATAAAAAGTTAAAGATATTTATTTACTTCTAAGCTTTTAGTTTATTATATACTATATTATATATTAGTAGGTTTATAAAAGAATAAACTAATTATTCTAGTTTAATATTAAATAGTAGATAATAAAAAGTATATATATAATTAGTATACTTTATTACTTTTATAGCTTTATAGTTATAAAAAGCTAGAGGTTAATTATATAGATTAAAGTATTTATATAGAATTAAGTAGGGAGGATAGCTTTATAATAGTTTATAAAGTAGAGTAACTAGAGGAGGTCTAGGTAGTATATTTTATAGACTAGAATATTAAAAGTATTTTAAAGAGTAGTTATAAAGTAGGTAGAATAGTATTAGTAGTATATTTAGTAACTAAGGGTTTAGCTTTTACTAAAGTAGTAGCTAAGGTTATTAATTTAGTAGTTAGGAAAACTAAATATTATTTAAGAGTACTAATTATCTAAATATTAATAGTTACTATATAAGTAATAGTATAGCCTTTTAAGTATTTTAAATAGGTTATTAAAGGTATTTAATATAGTTCTATATAAGTAGGACTTAGTTATTTTATAAATTAAAGGTTAATAGTATTAAATTATATTAATAATAAAAATAGCTAGGGTAATTTAATTTAATTAACTAGATAGAATAGTTATATTTTATTAGATAGTTAAGTTTTACTAAATAGTAATAGGACTTTATTAAATACTTATATTATTAGATAGTTAAAGTTAAATAATTAATTAGGTTTTTTTAATATACTTTAAATTAATAGTTAAGAAGGTAGAAGATTATTTTATTAGTATAGTAAATATTTAAATATAACTTTTTAGAATAATATTAATATTTTTAAGAGAGTAATTAAGTTAAATAAAGTAGTTTTATAGTATAGGTTAAATATAGCTTATTTAAAGAAAAACTTACTTTAAATAGAGTAATAAGATAGTAGTATATTATTTAAAGTAATACTTTAAACTATAAACTTTATTTTTTATAAATTATTATTTATACTATATAGTTAGTTTTTAGTAGCTTAAATTCTTTTAATTTATATATACTACTTTTATATTAGATATATATATATTTATTTTTATTATTTTTATTTAAAGGGAAATCTTTAGTAATTTAATTATCTTTTTTTAAAGTTATAGTCTTTTTTTAAAGTAAGATAGTTAAGAGTTAAATTACTCTCTACTTTTAAATCTTTTAGTAAATTTATTTCCTTTTAAAGCTTATTTAATTCTTAATATATACTACTAAGTTTATTTAAATATAGTAGGTATTAAAGAGGTTTATATTAATTTTTAACTAGTAGGTATTATATATAAGTATATTTAAGATTAAAAAGGGAGTTTTTAGTAGGTTTATTTATATTAGTATTTAGGGAGTTTAATTAAAGGGTTTATTACTTACTAATAAAGGTTTTATTAAAAAGGTACTAGGTGTTTTATCTAATATTATACTTATAATTAAGTATAGTTATAGGTTAAATTTTAAGAAATAAAATATAATATAACTTAAAGTAGATATAAAGGAAGGGGATATAGGAGTTATTTAATTTATTTATATATATAGAATTATAATATCTATAATATTTATTATTAGGGTATTACCTTTATTTAACTTTAAAGCTTAAGATATAATAGTAATATAAAGTATATAATACTAAGTTATATAATTAGGTACTAACTTTATTAATAATTATTTTATAAGAAAGAGGTAGTATTTAGTTTTATAGTTATAAGTAAATAACTTATATAAAAGTAGTTATTAAATTTAAAACTAATACTACTAAAGTACTATTTTTATTTAATAAAGTTAGTTATTAAATATAAGTTAATATTAATAAATATTAACTTTATTATTTATATTACTAACTATTATACTAACTTTAGGTAGATAAGGTTAAGTAATTAATATTAACTTTAATTAATTACTTAAATATATAAATAAAAATAAAAAACTTTTAATATTTTTATATAATAAGAAGAGTAGCTATTAATTATAGTATATAAAGTAGGGTTTAACTATATTATATTTATATATATTATAGAAGAAAGGTAGTTTTATAAGAAGGTTTACTAAAGCCTTTTAGAGTAAGCTTAAAGGAGGTAGTTTATATATTTATTAGCTAGTAAATAGTTAGTAATTAGTTACTAGACTTTATAATTACCTATTTATATATAAGTATAGCTATATCTTATAAGTACTTACTATAGTTTTTTAAAATAATTCTTATATAAACATATAATCTTATAAAAGAAATTTTAATTAAAAATATAATCTTTTATTATTTATATATATAATTTTAAAAACTTTTAATAAAAAATAGTTTAAAAATAAAATATTTATTTAAATATATAACTAATTAAAAATAAAAGTTAATATAAATTATTTTAAAAATAATTATATAAAAGTAATTTATAAGAATATTTAGAATAACTTAAAGAAAATAAAAGAAAAAATATATAATAAAATATTAAAAAAAGAAGAATATAATAACTTTATACTATTCTATATTTATATTTTAATTATTAAAGATAAGAATCTTTTTAAAAGAATTATAAAATATTTAAAAAGTAAAGGAAGGGGGAAATTTAAGGAGCCTATAGGAGATTAATATAAGTAGAAGTATAGAGAACTTAAAGAGTTTATATATAGGCTCTAGGCTATTAGGAAAGAGTTAGATAGCTAAGTAGATGGTAGATAGATAGATAGTTAAGAAGAAAATACAGTGTGGCTAAAGCTATAGTACAACAGACGCTCCAGCAGCCACCAGATATCAACAAGTGCTGGTTTCAAGACTCCAGTATGCGTCATTTAGATTGCTGAAAGGAAAACACGTGCTCTGTGGCGAGATCCTAAGCAGCTTACACATGACTCGAACTGGCCTCTTCCGGCGGATCCGCCGTTCTGGCTGGTGTGGGTAAAAGAATCGCGATGCGTGGTGATGGGACATATCTGAGGGCTATATAGTACTCTATTATTGACCTTATAGAGGCTCTAACATCCCTTCCCTCGTTGAGACATGTCTGATATTTGTGAACAGAACTCGGAGCTTCCACGGACATCGGCACCGTTTGGTGTAGGAGGCACTGGCTGACTTATTACTTACTGCTTATGTAGTCCTGGAACGCCCTGGGTGCCCCGTCCCATATACGACATGCGACAGGCTTTCCCCATCTCAGCTAGACTCAGCTGGTCGGCCCGCCGTTAGGGGCCTCTGTTTCCCAAACCGGTATGGACTAGCTGGTCGGTCCAGTGGACCCCTTGGCCAGTCCGGATCATCCGAGGACGCCTCAACACCTGTGCTAAGTTCTCCTTCAGACTACTCATGTCAAACCTGCCATCACACCTCACGGAACGCCCCGGCATGAAGCGACGCATATCTCCAACAGCATCAGCCGCAGACCAGGACACCCCACGACGCCGACGGCAGCCTCAAACCAGCTGCAATTTCTGTCGCTCCAAGAAGCTGAAGTGCGACCGTGGGCAACCATGCGCCAACTGCACTACCCGTGGGGTTCCGTGTGAAGGCCAAGCCTCTCCACCACCGCGCATACTTGGTCATGGGTGAGTCTTCGATCCGTCTTGCTCGATGAAGGAAACATTCAAATAACACTGCCGCCCAACACCAGTGCAGCAGGTCCGGAGACGGTCTTGGAGAGACTGCATCGACTCGAGGAGGCCGTCTTTGGCGTCCCAGCAGCCGAGGCCAGCGCCGTCGCTACAGCTCAGCCGTCTGCATCCCAACACATTGAGGCACAGTCATCAAACTCCATTAGGTCTCAGCGCGATTGTTCGGCCGAGCTCGATTACAAACAGGCCGCCGCGGTAAGGACTAGCGGAGTGTTTGCTTGTCTCTCTTTCGCGTTAAGTGGGACTCGCCACGGAACCGCTGCTAAGTAAGACTCTTTGACTTTTAGATTATCGATGACTGTGACCGGTTCACGTTTCAAATCACGCAATGTGGAGACCACTCGGATTCGAGAGGCTCTTCGTCAAGATGTGTAGAGATTCCTTGTCGAGAAGATGCCTTGGCGCTCCTCAAGGAGTATCTTGATAATACCGATTTCCATATCGGAACCTTGATTCATTATCCAACAGCGCAGACTATGATCCACTATCTGTACAAGCAGCTGCAAGAGGACGAAAAGGTCAGCCTTTCCTCAGTAGCCTTTGTCCTCAGTTTCTGTGCTGCCAGCGCTTTCTTCTGGGACCAGGAGTTCCCATCTGGCTTCGACTACCTGTCTGAAGAGAACGCTGCCACTTGCTCCCGTGCGTGGCGAGTATCCGCCTTTGATCTATTGGATCAATGTCAACGGGCCGACCTGAATTCACTGGATACCATCCTTGCCAGACTCATCCTGGCAGACCTGGTCTACAATATGGAAGGCACATCTGCTCGCTTTCGCTGCCTACAAAGTGCTACACGCGCCGCGGCTTATGAGATGGGCCTGCACCTGGTAGATATACCGTCCCGAGGGAATGGGGACACCAGCGTCGAACGCGAAATAAAGAGACGGATTTGGTGGTACCTGGCCTCGACAGACTGGTGAGTTGCACGCATCCCTGTCGCATAATACTCGCTTGGTTCTGACCGAAGCTCTGCAGGCTTCTCGGTGCTATGGATGGCCCGTCCGGTAGAATGTATACTGTCAACCCCAGTCATATGCAGGTGAACTACCCTCAATACATTGCAGACTCCGATCCGCTGGTCGCCGCATATGGCGAATGGGCAGAAACGGCACTGCTACATTTGAATATGCGCACCCGTCTTGCGGATATCTGTCGCCAAGTTGTCGATGCGTTACCTCTGGGTTCTGCAGATATCGACCATCTGCCGTATGCGAAGGTTGCAGCGTTGGATCAGCTCTTCGAGAAACTTCATCTCGATATCCCAATCGTGATTCAAACAGCAGATATGATTTCTCTGGGCCCTGCAACGCAAAAGCTAGCTCTACAGCGGTGTCTTGGCTCGCTCTCTTTGAATGCGCGATGGGCTAGGCTTCTTAGGCCGTTGCTGCAGGCCAACAATTTACCGAAACAATTCGAGGTCTTCCGCAAAAAGTGCCTGAAGTCGACAGAAGCAGTTCTCGACATAGCGTCGACAATACTTAGCGCGACTGTGGACTCGCCGGGGTCAACTGATTCTGGCAGCAGCCATACGATAATCTCGCGTCGCAGCCCGTACCGTAGCGGTCTCATCATAAATCATCTTTTTGTAGCGTGTACAGTCCTTGCTACTGATCCGGCGCTGAGAGAAAATGCGGTCACAGACGACAGCACACGAGCAGATGCTGGAACAGAGCGCAGAAGGTCTGCACTAGCAAATGCGTGCCGCCTGCTAGAGAAGGCGGGCGAGAAGAGCGGCATGGCTGCTGCGATGGTACGGCGCCTGATCGGTGTATTAAGGAAACACAGAGTGCACGGCGTCCACAGAGATGGTAGAAACTCACGTACCGACAATACATCTACGTTTGGCAAGCCTACTGCACCTGGCCACAACACGGTGCGGGAAATGCCACAGTCTCTGCCTGCGGCGAACAACTCCATGGCTCCTTTAGGCGAACAGCAGGGCGTTCCAATCAGCTGGGAGTTTGGGATGGAGACGATGGATCCGGTCGGATTTGGTGGAATCTGGGACGAATTCTTCGAGACGAGCCCCACGGATGGCGGGTGGCATCAGCTGTTTGCAGACCTGGACTCTTTCGCTGGTGGAGTATGATTTACTTGCCCAGAGCGGCCAGGTTAATCAGCAAACATGTTTCTCACAATTCGTACTATTGATCTTCACAAAAAGACGGGTTTGGCGTGTCTCACATTTGGAAACCCTCTTCCCTTACTTCTTTGTCCTGCCTGCAATTTTGCAGTCACCGTTCGCGGCCCGGGGGACCAGTAGTTGGTCGAGTGAGGCAATCAGCTACTACTCTTTGTCCGAACACATGGCTCTGGGGCCTGGAGTTCAAATAATTCAGTAAGTTTAAATGCCGTCAAATGAGCTCTCAGTATTCATTTTAACTTTACAGGACACTCTGTCTGCGCACCAGCGGTCCCACAGTCGGCATCTACATTTCATTCCACAGCACACCCAGTACTCGGTGATCAATCGCACAATTGTTAGGTCGAGAACCGAGCAGCCTCCTACAAAGCCCAAAAGCCAAACTGACCCGGGTTACCTGCAAGACTGCTCCCACATCTACTGCATCAGTGCGTGGTCACAATGTGTCTCCTGCTTTATTGCTACTTTCGTTGCATCCACTGCAACACATCAAGATTGGAAGAAGACACCCTACCTTGTACCAAAGGTCTCGTCACGAACCAGCCATGTCCGAACAAGAAGGTTATTGGGACCAGGGATTGGAGATGCTGCAGAATGTGCAGGTCTGGAAGTGGCCGGAATTGTTGGTGTAGGGTTCAGCCTGGGCTTCGAATACGCAAATGAGTCCAGGTCCCAATGAATTGCAGAGAAATGACAAGAATTTCATTCAGTCCCAACAAGCCTATTGATGAGAGGCTCATATGACTTGATCGGGAGGGTGACGCGACGAGATCACATCTAAGGTCAGAAGTTGCGTCGAATTCGCAAGGACGGGAAAATCTACTTATTATATTTTCTCTTACTATATTTTCTTTTATTATATTTGTTTTATTATTAACTTTAGTTTAATAAAAGAATTTAAAAAATATAAATAGTTAATATAATTACTTTATTATTAAAAAAATATTTTTAACTTTATTTAAATATTATAAAGTTAAAGTTATATATTTATTTATTATATTTAAGTATTATTATTAACATTTATTTTAATATTAAGTTTTAAATATCTATAACTATATAAAAGTATTATATATAGTTATAATTATATATAAAATAGAAATAAAATTAGTTAATATATAAGTAAAAAAATATTTAATTCTTTTTATAATTAAATATTTTTTTAATAAGAATTATTTTTAATTTAATTATTATTAATTTAATAAAGTTTATAAAGATTTAAAAATTATAATTTATTAACTAATTTATAAAATTTAAAATTAATAAATTTAAAGATTTTATATTATATAAAAGTATTATATATATATTATATATATATAAAATTAAAAATATAATTAACATGGTGCACTACCCAGTAGGATAGATCACCTAGCGGGATACTTTTTATTAGTTTACTAACTTCTATTAACCCTAGCACCTACCTAGTGTAGTTAATTTAATAAAAGTTAGCACTAATTAGTGCTAACTACTTTAAATTACTTATTTCTAATTAATTTAGTTAATTTAGAGTGGTTAGTATAGGTATAGTGTAGGTCTAAACTAGGTTACTTTTAGTAAGAAATATATACTTTATACTAAATAGTACTAACTATACTATTAAAAATATAGTCTACTGTGGACTGCTAAAATAGATGTATTTGTATTAATTAGTACTAACTAGGCTGGATTTACTATAATATAGTTAGAATCTAATTTATTAGACCCTTCTTTCTCTTTCTTATATATTCTTATATTATACCTAGTCTTGCTATAGTTCCTGTAGTATTATTTACTTAGTCTACTGTAGACTACCTCCTCTATCCTACTATTTATTTCACTAGCTAGCTACTTCCCCTTTTATTTTTCCTTAATTATTGCCTAGGAATCTTTAATAGTAAGTACCCCTCTAAGCTATAATTGACTCTTCTTAGCCCTTCTATACTTAGTAAGTACTATATTAGTATCCTTAAGTATATAAATCTAATTCTCTAAAATTATAATTTTATATACTATTACCTATAAACCTTTTAATAGCTAGTTAATAGCTGAAATAATTAGTATAAGGGAGCTTCTCTAATATACTAAGATCCTACCTTTAATAAAACTTAATTACTAGATAGTTTACTAGATATTAGATAGTATTTATAACTCTTATTTCTAGGGAGAGCTAGGAAGAGATTAGTTTAGTGTTTATAGGTAAATATTAAGCTTAGAAATAATAGAATCTAGATCCTAAGGGGTAATTCTAGCTCCCCTAAATATAGACTTAATATTTACCTCTATAAAAGTCTTATTATAGGCTACCTTAAAGGTAAGAAAAAACTTAAACTTAGTAATATAGTTAATAAATATATAGATAAAGAGGTTAATCTAATTACTATATATATACTTTAGGGGTAAATATAATATAATATCTAATAGCTAGAGTAAGTAAGATGAATATAGTAGTATACTAATAGTAATAATATTGTTTATCTTATAGTAATTCTTGAAATCTACTAATATATAGCTCTTATATCTATCTAGAATAAGTATCTAATATCTACCCTTTATCTATTATCTTATATACTTTTTAAAGTACTAAGCCTATTCTAGACTAGTTTAATTATCTATCTATCTATTTAGAGTAGGCTTAATAACCTAATCCTTTAGGAAACCTAACTCTATAGCCTAGCTTATAAGGTAATAGGCTCCTTAGATAATTATAAATAGCAGGATATACTAGCCCTTTATATTAATATATTTAATAGCTATTACCTATTCCTAGTTTTTAAACTATACTAATTTAGCCTTTCTATATTTATTAATATATATAATAACTATTAATATAGCTAATATACCTATTATAAAGCTAGTCTTATTAAAGTTATATAGGTTATTATCTATAATCCTATACTTAACTATTATATTATAGAGAAGCCTAAACTAGTTCCTAATAATTTCTAGATCTTTATAGAGTACCCTCTAATAGTTATAGGGATAATTAAACTAGGTTTTTAGGCTAAGTTATATATTTATAAAG
>JUJX01000096.1:44542-55843 GCA_000800745.1 Diaporthe longicolla
TTTTAGACCTATACTATAACCTTACTACTACTCTAAATTAACTAAATTAATTAGAAATAAGTAATTTAAAGTAGTTAGTACTAATTAGTGCTAACTTTTATTAAATTAACTACACTAGGTAGGTACTAGGGTTAATAGAAGTTAGTAAACTAGTAAAAAGTATCCTACTAGGTAATCTATCCCGCTAGGTAGTGCACTATGTTATTTTAATATAACTTTAATATAATTTTAAATTATAATATAATTTTAATTCCTAATATAAATATAATTTTAAGATAAAATTTATATATTATTTTAATTTATTTATTAAAATAAAATTTATAATAAAAGAAAATATAATAACTTTATAATTTTACTTTATAACTTATTTATAATTAAAAGTTATTATTTTATATTAATAGCTATATTATTAAGCTATATTTATTCGTGTTAATATTATTAATAAGTTATTAGCTTATTAAAGTTAAAGTTATTATAAATTATAAGAGGTTCTAGCTCTATTACTTATTATAACCTTCTTATTATATTATAAAACTATTTAAAAGTAATCTTTTAACCTACTATACTATTAAAGCTAAAGTAATAGGTAAGGTAACTATAATCTATAACTATATATAGTTTTAAATATATAGAACTAATAGCTTAATAGTTATAAAATAGTAATTAATAATTAAATATATTTTAATATAAAAGAAGCTTTTAAATTTAAAGCTATAAATACTTTATTTATATTTATAAAGTTTAGTCTATTTATTAATAAACTAAAAGTATATAATATAGACTTTAATACTATTATAACTAATATATCTCTTAAAGTAAAGCTATAAAAGAGTATAAAGTTATTATTAGTAAAGAAAAAGGTATTTAAAAACTTTAAAAAAAGGTTTAGTAATAGTTAGAAACTAAACTAAGTTATAGATTTAAAATAGTTAAATAAAATTATTTTTCAAAAAAAAACTATAGGTCTTTTAACCTTATACCTAGGAGGGAAATTATAATTATATAGTAGAATTATTATAATATCTGAATGGATTGTGCTACCTAAATTAAAGACCCCCCTCCCCCCGGTAGGTATGCTGTGTTCAAGAAGGCTTGAAACCGCGACATCAATCTAAGTGATATTTCTCGAACCTGAAACTGTACCACAATATCATTGCACTCTCTAGAGAAAACCCGGACCACATTGTGTTTTCTCCATCCAATTTCTTTCCACGCATCAATCCGAGTCTAGTGTCGTCTGGCGGCCCATTCCTTGCTCTATGTCACTGTTTCCAAACTTCTAGAACGGCCACTCTTCGGGCTTCTAGAGCTGCTGGTCTCTCATGTGTTGGTCTGACGAGATAGATTTCGCTAATCGTGCAAAAGCTAGAGGTACCAGAGTCAAATTCATGCTTTCTTGGAGTTTCTCTCACTGGAAAGGGTATTCTCGAAGTATCAATGTTGACGTAGGGGATGAGACTGACACGAGGCTCACACAATGCTTTGTATGGTATCAGAGTGTCGCATTGGACCAAGATCAGTTGCTATGTGAAAGGTCCAAGGCTTTTGGTCGAGGGAGGGGCTTGGCGAAGCGCTTGGCAGGCTGGTTGGTAGTGATGGGCTGTGCCGAGACAGCCGGGCATGTAGGAGCCCGGCAGTTCGCCGAAACTTTTGCTCACGTAGGAGCCGCGCTCTTCAAATATGTGCTTCAGCGCGAAATAAGGATCGAATCCCCACTAAAAACACGGCCCTCTGAAAATTACCGCACATGTTTCAAGCTTGATTGTTTCATTAGATACATAAGTAGCCAGCACAGACCAGACGCAGGGCAGAGTTCCGATGAGATATCTCCGCCACTCTGCTACACTCGTTTCCGTTGTCACGAACACTTGACTAGAGCCCGATTGGGTAAAGAGAAGAAAATATGAGATGGTACTAGGTCGGTGGTGTAGGGCCCCGCCCAATCGCTTACGAGCTTCTTTTCTGTCGCGCACGATTGCGTTGAACGGTTCCAGGCAGAGCTTAAATACCTCAGGATACTGTGGCAGTCCGATTTGACGGTCCAACACTATCAATGAGTAATCCCAAACTCAGTAATCAATGTAAACCAGAAGCTTTAGTTTCAGGATTAGGTTCGAAGTACCCGGCGACCTAAACAAGGCCGAGAGGGTTGCAGCCAGCCTTGACTGCTGTGACGATGGAACGGTTGCACATGTTTAAGCTTCAGACCACGTCCCCAGATCCTTCATGCAATGCGACCACATATCTGCGCCTGGCAAGTATAAATGTCTCCGGGTCGGCCGCGACGAAGCTTATAATTGACTCCTCCAGTCGGTACCTAAGCCCCGTGTTTACGCGAGATTAGGTGCCTCGTTTCTACCGCACTGCCTCAATGTAATCAAATACTCTCTCTTTAGCCAGCAAGTCAGTTTCAATCATCGGCCATCGTGCTGAGTGCGACGACGAGGTCTATTTTCATTCTTATCTGCGTTCCTTTTTCTGCACTTTCATGCCAGCTGGATGGACATAATGCCGTGGAACCCAGTAATCACAGTACCCACTTTTATCTGCAGTTTGTTCTCGAGTGTCGCTACCGCCATCGTTTTGTTCATGTGGATGATATCAAACGACCCTGCCAAGAGAAGATCCAGTCGATATGCGCTCGTCATCAACCTGTCATTAGCCGGTGAGAAGCTGCGTGAGATCCTGACACAATCTCCGAGCGACTGACCTAATGCGCGTTGTCTTCACACAGAATTCATAAACTCCACCAACAACACCATCTCTGGTGGTTGGGTCGTGTCTCATAAAAGTTTGCTGCCCGCTGGTCCGTCGTGCAAATTCAATGGCTGGCTCGGCCAGGTGTCAGTGCAGGTCAGCAAAATCAACTACATATGACTTGCTGGTGTTGATGTTGATATTTCCACCCAAGGCCGCAGATTTCTCCGTGCTCGCAATCGCTGTACTTACTTTCATGACGCTGACATTCAACCGCTGGGTGTCTAATACTTCCCTGCCACAAACAGTACTCGTGTGCACTTCTGTGTGGCTGGTCCCAATAATAACGGGGACTATAGCTCTAGCGCTTGGGAAGTATCAACCAGTTTCCGGGAACTGGTGCTGGATAGCACCCGAACCCCTGTGGCTGCGATATGTCCTCGTAAGCACTACATTTCTACTTTTTACATCACCGTCTGTGTCGTTCTGGTGTGTTCCTGAAATGCACCACTTCTGGACCTGTGGCAGGCAACTTACACGTGGCAGGGCCATGGATGGCGCATGTCCATTTTCGTTGTCATCATTTTCCTGTACTCCATCATATTCGCCATCATCCGGCGACGTCTCAAGGCCAGGGTCAACAGCAACCAGCACCGTTATTCTGTGACTTATGGGTCACAAGTGGAGTTGACCCAAGGCCAAGAGCAGTTGAGACACGCTCACGATGATATCGTCGGTGCTGGCCCTGATGGTGGTACGTGCTCCAACGAAGACAGAGCAGCATCGAGTAGGTCGATTGACTTGAATTACAAAGGAAAAGAGGACCCAATCAAGCGACCCGAGCTGGCTCGGTCCGCCTTTTCATACGACGATGATATCGAGAGGCAAAGGAGACAGAGGAGGCTCGCACTCAAGCCGAAGCTGCGGATCATACAAAGCTCGCAGCTCGACCAGGAGACGTGGCACTGGTTCTTGCTCAGCGCATTTCCCCTTTCCTATATAGTAGTATGGATTCCGGGGCTGGCAAACCGCTTCGTCGAGCTCAGTGGAAATTCCTCAAGCTGGCTTTCAGCGTTGCAGGCAATGACACAGCTTACAGGCTTGGTTAACGCCGTGGTGTACGGCTTGAGAGAGCATCGTGGGCTGTGGCGAAACCTTGGTGAGCGCTATTACAACCAGTACTGACAATGTTAGGCGATGTCATCTATCTCAAGTGTTATTCGGCAAGGGGCCGTCGACGTAAACTTGAGTTTCGATCATGAATCGAAGGCAGCTTTAAGCACTGGGCATCACCGGGCAGTGATCTTGATGCAAACAATGACGAGTAATGTGATATGAACGGTGACATTCAACGAATTTTGGCTCCTAGACCTGGAAGGATCCTGGGGCAGTCTGTCTACTAATGCTGGTCCCAAGCTGCATGACCTCAGAATCTGCTATTACTAAGTGCACATTCAAGCGGCGTAAGCGGCACCAAAGGGTTGAAGTTGAATGCCGTCGATGTCGACGTAGCCGAAGTTGGAACCGTCCTTGTTGTTTGCCATCTCCTCGGACCATTTCTGCATAGACGCCATGAAAGCGTCCTTGTGCTTGTCCTGGCTCATGTCTAGAGGCTCCTTATCTTGACCAACGAGTCGAATCCTATTGATTGCATTTCGCAGTTAGCATTGTACTCAATGGCCAATGCCAAGGTGCAACACTTACTGTGTTCCGGCGGCCACGTTCGTGGCACCAAAGTCTTGCTCGTCTAATTTGTACTTGATCGCACTCTGGACCTTGCCTTCAAGGATTTTCTTGGGCAAATCGAACTCGTGAGCGATCGGCCTTGCCAGTGACACTCCTTGGACGGAGTCCAGAGCCTTTACCATTGCGCCTGCTGACCTCAGGCCGCCCACAACATAAGCTTTCGTCCTTTTGAGCCTTGGAGCAATGCTGTCGGCGAATTCAAGAAAAAAAGCTTCTCGCTTCTTCGTGGACTCCTTCTTGTGCGAAAACGCCAGGTTCTCGTAGGTACCGCCGGACAGTTCAACGTAGTCGAAACCGTGCTTCTCGAGCTCCTCGCACAGCGAAGCACAGTCTTCAGGACTGAAGCCGCCCTTCTGGAACTCGACACTGTTGATCTTGATGCCCAAGCTGAACGACGGATCGTTCACGCGAGCCTTGATGGCATCTGCAATTTCCATGATGATGCGTCCGCGATTCAAGAGGGAGCCGCCGTATTTGTCCGTGCGCTTGTTTGTCGATGGCGCAAGGAACTGGGCGAGCAGATATCCGTGGGCTCCATGCAGTTGCACACCGTCAAACCCAGCCTTGTGGGAGTATTCAGCAGCATGAGCGAAACCTTCGATGACACGGTCGATGTCCTTTTTCTCCATAGGCCGAGGCTTGGCGAAGCGCATTCCCATGACATCGCCTTCCAGCTGGATATCACTCGCAGAGATTGGGTGCTTTTGTACGTCTTCGGGCACCTGACGGCCAGGGTGACTCAACTGTGCCACGAACAGAGTACCTTCCTTCTTTGCAGCGGTAGCCAGCTGCTTGTAAGCTTCGAACCTGTTGCCATCAGGGGGTTCGTCGAATGGAATGATCATGTTTCCGGGTGCCTCGAGATGGTCATACTCGATCATAACATTGCCGGATAATATAACACCAAAGCCACCCTCCCCCCACCGCCGGTACACGTTGATGAGTTCTGGCGTGGGGATTCCACGCTTCTTAAGGTCGTTTGGATCCCACGTCGAGAGCCGTTCTGTCATAGCCGCCTTCATGAATCGATTCTTGGCCGTCAGGCCGCTGAATTCGAATTTCAGGGGCCGGCCCAAGGGACTTGGGTCGACATGCTCGGCTTCAAAACGTGCGGGAGCCATGATCTCGTCTGACAGGATTCCTTGGTGAAGCGTAATGTCAAGACGCAAGTTGACGGAAGAGTAGTGGTGCTACTGATCTTGTTACTGTTTGAGGTGATCGGGTTCCTTGTTCTCAGTCGGGCGGTACCTGGGCAGGTGTCGGCTGCAATTGGTGGGTCGTGTCACGCGTACATTTATATTGGCAAGATTGGTACCAACAACACACCAAATGATGAAGTCACAATTACTACCATGCGATTCAGCATTAGAAATCACAATGCCGCGGCAGTTGGAACTGTGGCGCTTGGGGGACTTGGTAAGTCCGCTTTTCGCGACTCGGTACGTCGACTTGGTAATGCAGCGAGCCTTTCAAGTCATGTCGTCATTGCCGTTGGAGGCATGGGCACCCGGGAAGCCACTAATGAATGGCCCGTGGTCCTTTTGGAAGAGTTGCCGAAAAATGTGTATCATCATGCCTGCTGGTCGATTCGCAGCATGAAGTAAGGAGATGGGGACCGCAGAAACAAACCCAATGGACAACCCCTCGCCCTAGTTCGCCCGTGTGGTCTTGCCAGCTGTGCCAGTGCCCTAGTACCGGGTCACCCTCATTGACACCATCTCCCCAGACCCCTCAGGCTCCCGAGGGCTTGTTCCCACTGCCAACGTCCGCGGCGATTCCCAGCTTCATGTCCCTATCGTCGCAAGATGGACCGCTCAATCGCCATGACGGGGAAAGCGCAGGATGCCTCGTGCCGTTCCCCGGAGAAAACCATGGCTTTCCCGTAGTACGCAGGAGGCGCAGGGCTTGGTTATTCGGCCGCGGGCCAAAAGGCCTTCTCAGCAGCTACCAATTCAGTCCAAACCTTCTGCGATCTTTGGACCAGTCTTTCCTTGACGCCGTCGCCCAGGACACCTGCAACCTCGGACACTGCACGGTCAATGACGCTGGAGAGCTCCTGAACAAAAGCTGCAAACTCGCTGTTTCCCCAGTTCGGGATGAATTCGGTTCTCAACGCACCCCCATCTGCATCAGAGCCCCCGGCACCAGCCTGCTGTTTGGACTTGGCCCAGGTCCACGCGTCAGAGTAGACCTTTTCCGTACCCCAGAAGACAACAGCAGCCTCCAGCCACGGCAGGGGTAGGCTCCTGTCGACACTCGCGGCGGGGTGCAGCGAGCCGAAGAGCTTCTCAAACATCACAAGGCCGGGCAGCTTCGCAGTGCCCGGCACTCGCTGGACCTGTCTCCCACCCTCCGTAGTAGACATGGTCTCGAGGTCGACAGACAAGCCATACTTCCGAGCAACGTCGACGAATAAGCGCTCCTCCCTCCTCAGGGCCGTCAGGGTAGAGAAGAGCCAATCGACGAACTCTGTCTCGGGCGCTGCCTCGGGCCATGACTCTGAGGTTGTTTGCGGGAGGTCGATGACAGAAAGCGTACGGCCCACGGCTTTGATGTAGGCATGTATGTAGAGGCGGTCATTGGCGAGCCACCTGCCCAAGGTCTCCTTATCGAGACGCCCCTCACCAGCTGCCGTGAGGAACGGAGCCTCCGTGGCGGCTTTATACCCTGGCGGATCAACGCCGAGGAGGTGAGTGGTGAGTGAGAAAGTGGAACTTGTCATGTTCTTGACGCCGCGTGCGCTCCCTGGGTAGTTTTGTGCTGCCACCGATGTAAGAGAGACACATCGAGGGGGGGAAGTGACCTCCACAACCTCAACCTCAGGTCAGGGTGACGTAGTACCTTGCGAGCTGTTTGCACACCCGAACCCTGTGTGTTATTGTAAGCGTGCAGGACGTACCCACGCACCTGGGCACATCTCCCTCTCCCCAAGACAGGTACTGCCCGATTGTATCCCGAGGTATCCACATCCCATCAAAAGGAGGATGAGCCTGTCACGGGCGTGCGGGCGAGTCCAGAGACGTTGGCAAGCATTATCATTCAAAGTCTTCACCGTCCGTGTGTGGAGCGACAAAGGAGCGAGGATCGAAGGTGTGCTCAACATGCCATCAGCGTTCGCGTACGTAAGTCCTTGCGTCCCGAGATCAAGTCCTCTGCGGAAATCCAACGCTCTTCAAATTCGTCTCGTTGACCTCCTGCCCTCTTACCGCCTTAACGAGTCCATCCAACCAGTCCTGATGTCCCAGCAACATCTTGTTCGGCACTGCCCCCGCCCACTCTCGGAAGATCGACCCAACCTGACTCTCCTGCGTCAGGATCCTCACCCTGCTCCCTTCCAGATCCTCAACTAGCCACGCATGGTAGACCGCGACCCCTTCTCCCGCATCGGCGCTCCACGCAAGCCGTCCCGCTGTCCCGGGGCCCGGGGTCACGGATTCCTTGACGGTGCATGTCAGCGGCGGGAAGCCGAAGGTGGCAAACTGAAAGATGTCGCCCTTCTTGAGCGTGGGCCCGGACTCGGGCGCAGTGATTTGACCGCAATTCAGATAATATGACTCCCACTTCGTGATGTTGTTCAGGAGCGCCCATATTTGTGCAGCTGTGATTCCCTTGGCGATGACTTCATTAGACACATAATTATCTGTCTCGCCCGGAGTGAATTTGAGTGGCCAAATTATTGCCGACTGTGTGGCCATGGTGAGGTTGTTGTCGAGGATGTCTTGGCCGAGATGAGGTCAAATTGTCTTAAAATGTGTTGGTTGGCTCGACCAATACTCCTCGGTCAACCGCGTCCCAATACTAGGCTCATCAGGGCACTTATAGATGCCCCAGGGTGTGCAGTCTTTTACCGCTTACAAATCCTTTGCACCAGATCCGTGGCATTTGCGGGGTCCTCGACTATTGTTCAAGCAGGGGGGAGAGGGGGGGGGGATTCCTGGCTATTTCGACCATTTTCGCCGCATTTCCACGCAATCAACTCATCCGAGCTATGAGACACCTGGGCAGCAGGTTTGCTCCTTACTGCAGAACGTGAGCGATGAAACCGCATAGACAACACAAACATTACGTACAAGTGCCCACTCGTCACGGCACAGATACCAAAGGGGATTCAAGAACATCTCGTCGACTGTCAAACTACAGTGTACTGTGTTATGGCGTCCTCGTATACCTACTGCGTATAATTGTGGCTTCCCAAGGGTTCTGTTTTATGACAGGCGCACAGTCTCACACCATATCGGAACAAGCTCTGCGCTGATGGACTACGTGTTCACTTGGCAGTGGTCATCGATTGTCAACGTTGGCCCGTGAGAGATTCGCGATCCCATCTGAATAATACTCACCCGTTCGGCTTCTTTCTTGTATTCAATGTTCGTAATCATGGCTCAGGCCCCGCTTCCATTGCAAGGAATATATTTTTCTTGGGCCTCCACCTCATCCAGGGTCAAAGCCCGACCAGGACAGCGTATGCATGGAGTTGATTGAAGAGTGATTCATTTATTGCGACAGGCCTGAAGGTAACCCGAGAAACCCAACTCCGGTTCTCCACAATACAAGTCTTCCGTATCAGCAGCGTTGGGGGGCTCCCGGCTCTGGCCAAGGTCGTCATGCCCGATAGTTTGCGAGGAACCTGGGGACTGGGGGAAGCACGGGAGCTTGATTCCAAGACAAGGCTCTCAAGGCATCTCGTCGGCCCTGTCGTGAACGTCTGGTAATAAATACCTTCGGCCCCACGTTAGTAACTTTGTGTGCACGGCTGCAGAGCGTCTTGTCATCACAAGCAGATGTGGCCCACTCCTTTGGTGCTGTGTGCATGCTCCGCCATGATAGTCTGGCCCGTCGGTATTCCTCTCAAGGCTTAATAATTGTGTGCAGATATTGTAGGCCCCTTGTTTTTCCTCGCTACTTGTTCACTTATATCTGATGGAGTCAGCCTCGGAGGTCCGAGGCTCTTCGCCGAGGCTCGCATGTGGGATCCTGCTAGCATGGTCCCACTGGCAGGTCTCGGAGGAGACCTGGAGACCTTCGCACAAGATGTCAGTCACGCTAGCGGCCTGGAGCCATTGCCAGGGCAGAGGTGGGCAGCTTGTCTTTTGATGCTTCGGGGATACGAGCTCCTGGGCGGACTAATAAACCAACTGGTGTGTTCGATCCTGCCTCGTCCCAATGCCTCTTGTGGTTGTTGTGTAACGAGTTTCCTCGGTGTTTCGAGATGCAGAAGGGAGAGACACGGCATGGCGATGGAGAGAAACTTGTATAAAGGCTTCTCATCAACCAAGTCCAAGGTGCTCATGGGCGAGCCAGGGACCGGACATATTCTCATACCGAGCAAGACGTCGATACTTCTGACAAGTACATGGGACTCGATACATACTGGGACGTCAGAATTCAGTTACAAACCCTGGACGATTCTCAAGATGCAAAACGTGCAAGCTATGGCATCAGACCTCAGAGCCCACCCTCTCGTCACCACGACCGCCGCCCTTTTCATTGCTGGTGTTGTCATGGCCTACCGTGACTTCCGCGCCTACGTAGCGCTGGGCCCGCACGGGCTACCCGACACATTCTGGGGCTGGCACACGCAGCTGCGCATGGCGGGCAAGGCCCGGAAGGACACCACAGTTCCAGCACCGTACAATCTGGAAACTGTCGCGCCACAGAGACAGGTGACGGATATGGCGAGCGCGGAAATGAAGAAGGCCACGTTCGCGTACCTGGACGCGCTGGTGGCCGCGAACGGCGAGGCGTTGCAGACGCAGACCAGTGTTTTGGAGGGACCAGTGCCGGCCATGGGATTAAGCAAGGAAGTGAGAGAGCAGGACCGGCCGGAGGTACTACGGAGCACGCGAGGTGAGATGTGTCACATCCATCCGGCGGATGGAAGCACGCATCTGGTGATGAGCCTGGCAGACCAGAAGAGGGTGATCGAGCTGGGCTGGGGCAGGCGGCACAGGTTGAGCGGCGGGGGAAGGCTGCCTTGGAATTACACATTCATCTACGCACCGCGCAATGATGAGGAGCTGGCAGTGTGGCAGGGCATCGTACAGGCTGGCGCGAGGTTTTGTTGTGCTGGCGTGTCGCGCATAGTGCAGGAACCGTGACATGGAACTTTGTTAATTGACAGGTGGGCGAGGGAGTCACACCTCGCTGCTCGCTTGCACCCGACAGGGGGGCCCCCACCCGCGGCTTCCTGCCTTCCTGCGTCTGGTACCACCCCGGCGCAGCTACTGTGTGTAGGCCAACGGTGACGGAGCCCAGGGTACCCGCCCCCGATACCTTCAACCACATCCCGCACGCTGTTCGACAAAGTTGATTGAGTGGTTGTTCATTGATTGACTGGTCGACTGCGAGGCGTGCTGTAGGACTATCTGGCCCTCACAGCTGTCGTCCCGTTCCCACCCATCATACCTGCTGCCCTGCTGCCCTGCGTGCTTACCACACACGCACTCTCCTCTCTTCTCCCCTCCTCGCCCGCCCGCCCGCCTACCTTTCTTACGACGACAACCACCTGTGCCCACCAGCCTGCCTGCCAACCTCTCTGACCGGCCCACCGCCGACCACTCGACAGCCACCACGACCCGGAGTGCGCTCTCGACCCGCGCCCGGCCCGGCCCCGAGACGGAACTATTGCGCCCACCCGGTACGGCGAGGCCGCCATAGGGTGGATCGGTGGACGATATCTCGAGCACAAGAAACGATCGATCCGCAAGACCACCAGCCTGTCCGACGCCATGGCTGCCCCCGCCCCGCCCGAGGACCAGGTCCGCCTGCTCAGCGATGCCCTCGAGGCAGTGCGCCACCAGACAGCCCTGATGCGCAAGTGCCTCGACATGCCCGGCAAGCTCATGGACGCTCTCAAGT
>JUJX01000096.1:82971-119448 GCA_000800745.1 Diaporthe longicolla
CTTAAAAAATAAAACTAAGGTAAAATTAGAATAATATATATATATATATATATTAATATATAGCTGAAAGATTAAAAAAGAGTATTTACAGGTGTACTATCCGTTTTTTCGGGTGCGAATATCCGTTCTCTTCAATTTAAGCGGTTCTCATCCTTAAGCTCATCACCTGAGTTGGGCAACATTACAAAGGGCAGCCAATGCACGTGTGTAGGTTGTCTGGGGGAAGCTTGAGGGTTGACAGGAGACCTCGGGAGGCACCTCGGTCGAACTCGTTTGCGCTGCCTTGATAAACAGGTCAAAGTGCATGTTTTCTACGAAACACACCTGGGCAAGGCAAATTGGCGCAGCGGTGAAGGGGAGCGACTTTGCTCTCAGACATTGGTCATTGCCAACCATCTCGTTGTGCGATACCAGACACAGCCCGACGTCATAGTGGTTGACTGACGGCTGCGCCTGGCTGGCGACCATAGCGCGAATACACCGTTGTCTCCCTGGTTTCGCATCTTTTATGAGTGTCAACAGTGCCGCGTAGTTGGAACTTCGTGATTGGTTACAGCTTCCAGCCAGTTGAACTATTTGGCTCGCAGGCTCGACCTGCAATTAAGAAGCGTCCTTTTGTTTTTCTTCTGCCCTCCTCTTCTTCCTTGGACTTGTCTCTTGTGTACTGGAGACTAGAAGAAGCTTTTCAGTTTATCTTTGAAAAAATAGCATGTTTTCATCAGGGATGTCTCAAACGTCACCAGCTGTTCTAGATCTGCCTGTGCTGAAGTGACGCCTGGATGTTGGGATCACGGTCATTTTGCCTTTCCTGCTGACCAGCGCGTGGGTTCAATTCCTACTTGAAGCCATTTATCTTTTTTTATATAAGTCCTGTCTCCCCCCCCCTTCCTTTTCTTGAATTCATTTGTCCTCGCAGACTAATACAGGTGCAGGTACATGACCTCTCTACTGGTCCTCTAGCAATGCCATGCAGTTCTCCCTACCTACAGTGATAGCGACGTCTCCAAGGGACTTGGTCTTGAACCCGGCTTCGCAGTAACTGAAGTAGTACTGTGAATTTCTGTCAGTCTTCGTCAAATTCGCATCTCAATAAGGTAGTTGCTTACCTCCCATTGCCTCCTAAACTCGTCAATTTGGGCCGGTGTCATTTCGGGCTCACCCTCCAACAAGTGACTCCTCTGCATGGCTGGCACAATCTTGAGCTCGAAGTTGGCCAAGAAGCTTTCTTTCCAGCTCCTCAGCGCCCGTGGGTAATGCGCACCAATGCTCCTGATCTCCTCGACGATGAGTCTTCCCTCCGAGCCACTATTGATACCTGCTACCAGCCTGCTGACTGTGGGAAGGTGTCCACCTGGGAAAATGTACTTCTTGATAAAGTCCTCGCCTTGGCAATACCGCTCGTACCTAGTCTCAGGGATTGTGATGCATTGAAAGTACCCAATCCCTTCCTTCACCCTAAGGTAACGGTCCATACACTCGAAAAATGTTCCCAAGAAGTCGTGTCCAACATGCTCAATCATCTCGATGCTGACTATCTTGTCAAATCTTTTGGGCAGTCCCGCACGAGCCAACTCCCGATAGTCGGCCTTCAATACCTCGACCCTGTCACCCACCCCCGCCTTCCTGATGCGCTCTTCAGCGAGCCGTTTCTGCTCTTGGCTCAGCGTCACCGTGGTCACGTGGCACCCAGTTCTGCTAGCGGCCATAATGGCGAAGCTTCCCCAGCCGGTCCCAATCTCAAGCACGTGGTCCGATGCACACAAACGCGTCTGGCGCAGAGCATATTCGAGCTTTCTGAGCTGTGCGTCCTCAAGTGTTTCGAACTGGGATCGAGGATCTGACTTTGGCAGCCAGATTGGGGCTGAGTACGTCATGTCCGGGCTGAGAAATGAGGAGAACATTTCGTTGCTCTGCGAGTAATGCTGTTTAGCATTATCTGCCGCTGTGCTGATGTCGTTTTCCCTGCCCGAGATTGCCTGGAACAATTTCCCAAGACCCCATGACCACAAGCCAGCAGCTGCGGTCTTGTTGATTGCTGAGATATTGCCGATGAAGAATTCGAAAACGGCCGTGAGGTCCTCTGAGCTGATCTCATGGAGTATGTAACTCTGCGCAAAGCCCACATCCCCGAGAAAGAGGACTCTCGCCCAAAACCATTCACTGTGGACTTTGATTCTTGGGCAAGTATTGGAAATGATCGGTTGCCCTAAGGTGACTGTCTGCCCGTCTACGGTCTCGACCCTCAGCGCTCCTGATATTGTGCCATAGAAGCTACCCAGAACCAGGCGACTAGGGATTGATTTGAAATACGACATGGACATTTTGAGAGCAATTGCGAGACGTGCGCGTCTCTCTGGATATCCTTCGTAAATGGGGCACTGAGAATCACCTGCTGCAAAAGTGCCAGCCCTAATATAAAGCTTTATATCCCATCTTCCGCGGGGACTTTCCATTGCAACCGCAGAAGTGCTACTGGAGAGTCCACGGGCTTTAAGTCCGCTCTTCACGCCCAAAATTTCCCAGGTTTGCGCAGCGCTTGACAAAAAGCAGCCCTACCTAGGTACTCTTGCTTCGGCCCAATAGCCCAAGCGAGCGACCCACTTGTCGCTGCCTCGTTTACCTTACCACTCATGTGATGAATCGTGCTGCATGCGTCCACGCCATTGGTCTGGGCATTCCCCATAGCTTCTCAGATTAGATGCATCTTGTCACAAGGCCCTCAATCACAAGCACTGGCATGGCCGAGTCCAAGGCCGAGTGAAGGGCCAGAATAGCCAGCGGCAAATGCATTGACAGGGTCTACTGTACGATCAACACTAGGCGGCTTCCTTCCTACAGCAGTCGAGCGGCGTCCGACGTGCTGCATCTTGGCTGTGAGGCATCGACGTGCAGATGCATTACGAGCGTGAAAACCAGCACGCCGTCTTCCCAGGTGATGATTTGTCAGGAGTGAACTAATTGGTGCCCTCTGGACAATCACTTGGGAAATTCTCATCTGGAAGGCCCGGCGAATTTGATTTAGACCTGCTTTTTCTACATTGTGGCATCCTCTTTTCCGGCGATACCATCTCCTCGCCCCCCACCCCCCCTTTTCTCGAAAACTCACTGAAGCCTGTCGAGCTCCGGGCTGGGAGTGAGGGAATGGAAATGGTTCAATTGGGATGCCGGACTGCCTTGGATGTCACACCTGACTACCTACTTCCACTATAATTCGCCGTATAGATTTCTGATGTAGTAACGAACAGCAGGTTTCTCATGCGACGGATGCAAAGTGGGAAGGTGGAGAACGCAGCCCTGCAGCCCTCTAGCAGGCGCTACGACAAATACAGAGACCGAAAAAAAAGGAAAGATATTCAAGCGAGAATTTCTTCATCACACCAACACCGTTCTTTTGTTCCAGAAAAACCTGTTTTCCTACGTGGGTCGCAGTGTCAGGGTCCCATACGGAAGACATGCCGACCGAAATGAAGAGACAAGTCATCCGGGGAACCGGAACAGATGCGTGCCTGACAGCCTAGCTGACCTGAACCACCCTGCGATGAAGGATGCAGTGCACAAGCGTACCGTGCCGTGTGTGAGATCACGGGAGGGTGGGAAGGATGCGTTCCTTTCCGCCCGGAGAATCTGGTCCGATCTCTAGGTTGCGATCACGCATCCCATCCAGATGTCGTCGACTCAACTGCCTGATGGCTTCGGCCACACTATATTCATCCTTTCAACTATATAACTGTCTGTCTACTTAGTTACTCGTTTCTTCCCTAGCCTAGAGCATATATACAAACATTTCAACCTCTTTATATATATCCTAGTACTTCTCTTATAGATATACCTTAAAATTCTCCTTTATAATTAACTTTAGAAGGCTTTTATTATTTATAATAAAAGTATAAATATAAAGAAGTATAAGTTTATTCTAATCTATCTTTATTAACTTATAAACTTCTTTTAATACTTTTTTAAAAGGTTTAAAAGTTTATTATAGAAATTTTAAAAATAAGTTATTTTAAATTATTTCTTTATTTTAACTTTTTTAAAATTAATTATATATTAAAATAAAGATTATTATATTGATTTAATAAAAGTCTTTTTATAATATATATATATTAATAGTAAAAAAATAAGTTTTTAATTAAAATTCTTTTTATAAAATTATTTATATAAAGATTATTTTAAAACTATTTTTATTTTATTATATAATTATTTTATTATTAATTAACTTTTAAATTATATATTAATAACTTTAGTTAATAGTATTATTAAAAGTAATTCTTTTTAACTTTATTTATATATTATAAAATTAAAGTTATATACTTACTTATTATATTTAACTACTATTATTAGTAATATATACTTTTTTTAAATACTAAGTCTTAAGTATTTATAACTATATAAAGGTACTGTGTATAGCTATAGCTATATATAGAATAGAAATAGAACTAGTTAACTGCCTGATTCCACCTCACGATGCCTGTCTCGATCTATAGAAACCCAGACCCCGTCTGCGTGACGAAAAGACACCGTCTTGGCTTCTCTGAACGGCTTATGCCCGGCCTCGTCCACCAGAAGCGGAAACTCTTGCAGAATCCGCACAATTGCATACATCACCACTCCCTCAGCCATATGTTGGCCGGGACAGGCCCGATTACTAGAACCGCCGAATGGCATGAAGAAGTATCTCGATGCATCACTGCCGCCAATTTGGCCTCGATCGTTGTCAGTCTCTGTATTTGTCTCACCATTTGCCGTACTGGCCGCCATGGAATTAGGGGCTCTGGGCCCGTTCAGGCTGAGCCAGCGTTCAGGCCTAAAGTCGGCCCAGTCTTGACCGTACCAAAGTGGATCGCGATTTAAAGAGTACGTGGACCACGTGACAGTCGTTCCCGCCCGGACAAAGATCTCCTGCCCTTGTCCGCCACCACGTGGAAGGGTGGTGTCAACCTTGGCCGTCCGCGAGTGCGAGGTGACTGGTGAAAAGAGGCGAAGAGCTACATGACCAAGATTATTAGGTCGGTTGGATGCAAGAATTTGAAGGTGCATGGTACACCATGCGAGCCCTGACAATAACGCTGTGCGCTGATGATTAATTTGAGGAAGGGGAATGGGACTCACTCTCATCCACAACCAATCGCAGATACCTCATCTTGATGAGTTGTTGCCTTGTTGGGGGTATTCCTTGAAGAGTGCTGATCTCTTCTCGCAGTCTCTGCTGAATGTGCTGATAACGCAGCAAAGCGTAAATTGTGTTCGCTAGGAGAGCTGAGGTAGTATCCCAGCTGGCGAAAAAGATGTTCTGAAGCTCAGCCTGTACTTGGTCATCGGAGATGCCCGCCGTCTTCGTCGGCCTGAACGCGCTCCAAGGCCCTGTTCGAGATGCCGGGTCTTCAGTCCTTGTCATGAGGTCCGCCAACTTCCTCTTGAAGAATTCTTTCATCCCGGCCACCGTCTTACTCAGCTCCGAGCCAGAAAAGAGCATTTTGACCCTCGATGGCATTCCCATTGCTACGAAACTGGCCGAAGGCTCGTCAAAGCTTCTAACAAGCATCAAGAACTGGACCGCGTCATCTCCCTCGGGGCTCCTTGGAATTTCCAGGCTAGAAGTGGATTTTCCGGTCAGAAATTCGCTGACAAGGTCCAACATGAACATATCAGCTAGCCTCTGAAACTCAAATTTTCCCTTGATCTCGATCAGGTTCATCATTTGTGCGATGAGTCTTTTGATGTGGGGTTCCATAAATATGGGCTCGTCTGCGACCTTACTTCTGAGGACGGGTTTCAGCATTGCTTTGGAGCGACTCCAAGCTTCACCCTCGTTCAGAAGTATGCCTTTCCCGATATATTTGGCGGCCTCGGAAGCCCACTTTGACTTTTCGAAGTCGCGGGCTCGGTGCTTATTAGTGATGGTAAGAATATTTTGGGGCTCGATTGTGTAGATATATCTTTTACCCAAGATACTGGCGGAGAATGTTCGACCAAAGGAAACATGGCGGCAGCGTAAGCCCTCCGAGTGACGTCCCGCCTGAAAGTCTTTCCATATTTGTTGCACAAGGTCAAGGCCAAGAAGGGGAATGGTGTGTGGATAATGCGGAAGACCGCTCCACAAGCCGGTATGCCTGCAAACATAAGGGCGAAGGAGCCTCACGAGGGCCCAGGCCCCTGCACAGAACGCGACGACAAAGATTATAGGTAAGGTACTCATCGTCGTGGAACTTAGGTGGCGAATGCTCAGTGTGAAGCCCTGAGACAAATATGACTTGGTGGAACAGGTTCCGAGGAAACATTGAAACTCGCCGAAGCTCTGCACTATTTATGTTCACAGCGTCCCCAGCAGCTGGCTGTGTTGTCCATTGCCCATTTACATCCGGAGGCCGTGCCCGTTCTGCCATGAACGTACTTAGGATCGGACCGTGCAGTTATCATTAGGAGCGCTGGACTTGACACGCTCTACGACTCTCCATTCTCGGCCCGCCCGAGCTTGGCGGCATGTTCGGGAACGAAAGTTTGCTCGGCTGGGATGTCCTCTCGAAGACTAGTTCCAGACACGCATGTCATGCCGCTCTGATCACATATTCCTCATGCATTCAGTGTCAACTAGAACATTGTCCAGAAGTAGTGCCAAGATATCGGATGCACAAGCTCTCGATATCACGGAAATAAATTGCGACGGTGATAAGCACAGATACCCTAGCTGCTGCAGCAAACCATCTAGTTCGATCGGGGGGGGGGGTGGATCGGGCAAAACTCGTGATACCATCCATTGCCTAGCCATGATGCGAGTCTTGTAATGGAAATCAAACACGTATGTCCAATGGGAATGCTGCCATTCTTTCCGCAGTGATGCGTACTCGCAAGATGTTAGTCTCCGCACTTGGATTTTCAAGACATCTCATTCGTTTCTCCCTTTGCAGATCGCGAAGGATGGTTGAGTGTGACATGTCTTCTTTGCTTACCTACCTACCTAAGTAGGTACTAGAAAGTTGCAAGGCAAGCTTCGTGTGCCGTCAAATAGTGGCACAACATGAGTACTAGTGCATGGAGTTCGGACGGCCCGGCCGCCATTCTACTGATTCTGGCACTGTCATCATGACGAAAGCTAACGAATTCCAATTTCATCCAATGTATCATAATTCTGGGATACTATGTGAGGTCTCAATCAAACGCCCAAATGTAGGACGCTTGTAAGAGGAAGATCACGAGTAGGGGGGGTCCCATAGACCACCTTTACGGCCTCTAGGTAGTTCTCTACTTCGGAGTCAGTCCTTCTTGAGAAGGTTCCAAGATTCTCTCTATGCACGAAATCTGTCATCAGATGTCGATAGAGTAATCGAAGTTTGGAAGACTTGGACTTGAAAGCCAGCTGATTTCAGCCCTACAGCGGTGCTTCGGAACTGGTTACCAACCCTGAGCTTCCTAGTCGGGAGGAAGTATCAATACATGCACTGGCCACGACAGCCAGACTTGTTGGATCACGAATCATTGATGGTAATACGTCCGTCAAAAATGGAATAAATGATTGTATTACTGTATTAGATGATCAACCGGGCAGAACGGAATGTTCCGCTAATGGCTCAAGTGCTGTCCTGAGGACACGGGTGTGGCATACTTGGGTGATTTCCATCTTCATCCGGATATAGGCCCCTGTAGAGGGATCTGAGATCCCTTCACATAACAGTGTACTCTTGAAGACTCAGAGTGAATTATATATAATACGAGAACAATAGGTCCTCCGGCCGGCTTGCTCCATGCTTAGACAATTGCTCCCAAGGAAGCTAGGGTGTTCACAAATTTGAAAATCCTTGAACCGTAAGATGTGCCTATCGAATTGCAAGTGGTGAGGGAAAAGCGGCCTACACAAGAGCCAGGATGGGACTCCACATGTCATACAATGAAGCTGGAATCGATATTGGCAATTTCCAGAATGTCACTATTGTATGCGGAACCGGGTACCGCAATTGACACAAACTCAATATGATTATCAGCCAGCACTTAAGCAATCCTATGTAACCTTTCCGGGCGTAGAAATATTGGTCGTTCTTTTTTCTCAAGGCTCAGTCCATGATAGACGTCGCTTGTCAGAAGCTCAAGTTATCCTTATAGGTTGCTATCAAATCGCGAGGATCTCGCGGGTTCCATCCTCAAAAATCTTTAGAGTTGCCTTGACGTCGGCCTCGTGCGTATCCTTGAAAAAGCATCTTGCACCCCAAAGGCAAGGTCGACCGTCGTAGATGTTCTTGCAGTGGTGTCCACTCAGGCAATACGGGCTGTCACACCACTGCTGATCGGAGCACACGATACCACGGCTCTTGTGCCATAGCGCTAATCGCTCAGAAGACGACAGCTTTGCTTCGTGCTGATACTC
The DNA here is from genome assembly GCA_000800745.1 of Diaporthe longicolla. Lineage (NCBI taxonomy): Eukaryota > Fungi > Ascomycota > Sordariomycetes > Diaporthales > Diaporthaceae > Diaporthe > Diaporthe longicolla. The sequence goes on from JUJX01000096.1 coordinate 91,328, forward strand.
GCACTTCTCGGCCTTGTCACACCTGCCACTCAAATGGTAGTGGTTGCAGAAGTTGGAGCCTTGGGCCCGGGCCTTATTCTCGAGGGACCTGATTGCCGTTGGATCTGCCGCGGGGAGGCGCTCATCGACCCGCAGGTTGGCAGCGTTGAATAGTGCGTACTTGAGCTTCGGCGGAGGCTTTTGCTTGCTGTAGATGTCGATAATCGGACCATTACTTAGCTTGGCAGTCACGGCCCAGGTGGATGCACCACCATTGGTACTTCCGGCCGCACTTCCGTTACCGTTGGAAGTGGATGGCGCTGAGCCGTTGGATCCCTCCTCTGATACAGCATACTGGTCAGGGGCTGGAGTCAGGGCTAGAGCGGGCGGGAACGGCTGGATGCCTATATCGAGACCACTTAGTGACAGTGGTAATAGCGGGTGTCGGGCGCTTGTGGTATCGAGAGGGTCGGTTCGAAAGACACTGGGGAAAGCGACAATCGTGAATCCGAGGCTTACAAACCCCGGCCCAGCCGGCTCTGTGGTGACCAGGGTGAGCTTCTCCTTCTTGATGGGATCGTGCTTGTACTCCTCCAGCAGGTTCAGGTATCCGTTATCACGACAGGGCCCGAAGAAGACATGACGGCATGAAGTTGCGTGCAGCATCTGCTTCAACATGGCCTGGCACTTGTGATCGGCCTTATCTTTTCCGTAGCCCACATCGACGAAGGAGAACAGGCTATTAGCGCGACCGAAGCCCGAGGCGAACTTCTGTAGATCGGTCCAGGTATTAAGGATGCGGCGGGCGGCGAGTGCCTTGCCTAGGCCGTCCATGTTGGCGTAGAAGAAAACCAAGATGTTCCAATTGTCGGTGCTGGTGTCAGGGTAGGTCTCGTGAAGCTGGAGTCTGATCTGAGTCTTCAGCTGCTGGGCTGCCTGGCCGCCGCCGTTATCGCCAGTTCTGAAATACTCGTCTCGAAATTTGGCACCGTCGCCATCGATAATCATGACGACGAAAGGTTGAGATTCCTGGCAGCTTTTAGTCGGAGGGGCACCCTATGAGAAGTTGATGCAGAGATGCAGCGAGGCAAAGGAACCATGAGAAAGCGCCGCGGTAAGGGTGCCGATTCAAAGGAGCCAACATGGCGGGCAAGAGACAATCGGTGACAGGTAAATGTGACGGAGGAGTTAGGCAAAGAGAGAAAAAGGACCTTACATTAGCAAGCTTGGATTGGTTGAGCTGTCGCCGGGCATCTCTGGTTTCCCTCTGCCAAATCCTGGCTGTCTCCTTCTCGTCTTCGAGCTGGTCCATAACATTGCGATATCTGATCTGCAGATCCTCGTAGCTGCTGAGCAGCTGGGTGATGAGGACATCGCGATCGTTATCAGATTTTCGGAACTGGGCATAGCAGGCCTTGAAAGCCTCGGGGTTGGCGAGGCCGTCCATGTTGAAGGAAATGGAATGATGGAGTTGGTACGGACCGAGGGGTGGGAGGCTCAGAACAAGGTCGAGGGTGGGAAGGAGAAACGGAGAAGGTTTCCCAGGGAGGTAGAAGGTGGGAGGCGAGAGGTAAAAGATGGAGAGGGAAAGTGAAGTCGGTCAGGGAGCCGACCTGGTGGACGATGTCTTCTTTTCGTTTGCTTAGGGCAGGAAGTAGGCTGGTGGCAGCTGCTGCGTGTAAGTATCCCATCTGCGTGGGTTGGAGCAGCTGCGAACAGGGGCGCCTGAACAGGGGCGCCTGACCAGGAGGGCCAATGGGCAGTCAGCTCTGGGGCGCCTGGCTGGGTCCACAGGTGTGGTGAAGAAGGAAAGCATGGACATGCAAGGCTTGGCCACTGTTAGGCCCAGCAGCTTGGTGGACAACGCAGAGTGAAATGATCCTGTTTGCAGCCCACCCAGACGGTCTGGTTTTCCTTTTGAAGTCGACTGCAAAAGAAAGAGGGCTCTCTGGTGGCAAGACGCAGCTCCTTTGGGTATCAACCTCACAGTTTGATTTGAGATGTAAGGTCAGTGTGAATATCGTCTGGTGGACCAGAAATGGCAATCCAGACTGAAGTGGTTTGTTTTTGTCAATTTTGAGAAATGAAATCTCTTGAGGCGTCTCTCGACAAGGAAGCGGACAGCGGACAGCGGACAGCGGACAGCGGACAGCGGACAGCGCAAGCAGAGGTGCCTCTCTACTGTGGCACCAGGAGTAAAGGATCAATTGATAAAAGGGTACATACAGACACCAAGAGCACACTGTAGGCTGGCAAATTGTCTTGTGCAGGAAACAAGCCCTATGGTATTACCAGTGAGGGATTGGATAGGCAAGCTGTCTCGCCGACATGGTGCCACTGCGGGCGCTTGCAGTAGTCAGGATGGGCTCTTTCACTGAGCACCTGGGCAGTCTTTTACAACCAGTAGGCTGACTAGCTGGGCCCGATTGACAAAATGTGAGGCAAGGGTCCGCTAAGACAGACGCCGTCTTGACCGTAAGTCGGCCCCCTCAAGATTGTTCTCACCTAGCTACCTACCAACCTTCCTAGGTGCTTTGGTAGAACTGATGTAATTCTGTGGTTACCAGGCCGGACTGACTCAGCCCGGGGGCCAACTAACTTGTATCCGTACTAAAACTGTCTTGCCGTGGGCAGCATTAGCTTCCACTTCTAGACCGGGTTGATTTGGGATGTTGGCCTCTTGCCGGCTACACACAGCACCTTGCCTCAGTGACTTGGTCAGGGCTGCTATTAGCTGGCTGTCATCCTCCAACCCAAGAGCAACATTGCAGCCACATAGGGCCACTCAGTTGTGTGTTCAGCTGTGGATACTTGGACTGAGATGTCCCGGAACTTGTGAGAGGCTTGAGCCCCGACATGCACAGGCTCCAAAGGTGCTGGTATGAGCAGTATTAGGCCTTTTTCTTGAAGCCTAGGGATAGACGTCGCAGGGGAAGCTGACGGGAGAAGGCTGTCAAGTCGCATCAGCCTTGCATTAAGCATGGACTATTTGTATTCTTTGAGTTCCTCTATTAAGGCACTCAGAGTGGGGGGGTTGTGATCCCGGGTTAGGGTCGAACGGCTGTTGAAGTGGAGCCCGCCTGGCCGGCCTTTTAAGGTTCTGCACCCTTATTATGCACGCCCTTCCCCGCAATTCTTGGGCTGTCGGAACTCGGAGGGGACAGGGGGACAGGGGGACAGGGGGGGCGCCCGTTGAGCCGTGGAGGGGATGACAGGCGATGGGAAAATGGCAGAGACAGATTGCCGAGGCACACCGGCTCGAGGACGGACCTTGGCCACGACGCGACACGAACCGACACCACAACCGACCTACGTCGCCATGCCGTCCACGACTAATCATTATTATTATCAGCATCATCGCCCCCCCCCCTTCATCACCTCTCCTCTCCTCTCCCCTACCACCCAGCAGATCCATCTTGCCCTCCTCCATTCCGCCATAAACAACAATCAAGATAGCAGAGCACGCACACAGACACCAATCAACCATGGCTGTAGAACGACTGGGCTCCATCCTCAAGCACTTGACCCCCGGCAGCTCCCTGGCATCGATGTAAGTCCTCCTTGTTGGCTCAACAGCCATGTGCATGCACCGGAGGCGAGCAGATGCTGACCTGGCCAAACAACTCGGCAGCACCTCCAAGAATGCCGACGACATCGTCATCACCCTGGCTATCCGGACGCCGCTGGCCAAGGCGAAGAAGGGGGGGTTCAAGGACACCAGCCTCGAGTATATGGTCTATGCCCTGTTGAAGGAGGTCAAGGAGCGGTCAGCCCTGGATCCCGCACTGATCGAGGACATTTGCCTCGGTAATGTATGCGCGCCCCAACCCCGGCCACCCGTGCTTCTGCTGCTGCCGCCGGTGCTCTCTCCGTGCTGTCGCTGAACCACCGTCGCCCTCTAGGTCTCTGATGCAAAGGCCGCCTACAAGCTCCGTGCTGCCTCGCTCGCCGCCGGCATTCCCAATGTCTCGGGCGCCTCCTCCGTCAACCGTTTCTGCTCTTCTGGGCTTAAGGCTACCGCCGATATCGCCAATGCCATCTCTGCCGGCAATATCGAAATCGGTGTCGCAATCGGTGCCGAGTCCATGACCATCGGCGGCGATGCCCTCGACAAGCCCTTTGACGAGGCCGTCACTTCCCAAAGCCAGGAGGCCGCCGACACCATGCAGCCCATGGGCTGGACGAGCGAGAACGTCAGTCGGGATTTCGGTATCACCCGCGAAGAGATGGACAAGTATGCCGCCGAGAGTTTCCAGCGGGCCGAGAAGGCCCAGAAGGAGGGTCTGTTCGACGACGAGATCGTGCCCATCAAGACCAAGGTCAAGGGGCCTGACGGCGAGGTGAAGGAGGTCGTCCTGACCAGGGATGAGGGCATCAGGCCCGGCACGACTGCGGAGACACTTGGCAAGATCAGGGTTGCCTTCCCGCAGTGGGGTCCTACTACTACCGGCGGCAATGCCAGCCAGGTGACTGACGGAGGTGAGCCGACTCGACGCGGAATTCCCTTTCTAGGTGCCGCATGCTTTGTTTCAAACACGCTAACCCCCAGTGTTCTTGCCAGCTGCCGCCGTGCTCCTGATGAAGCGCTCCACCGCCATCAAGCTGGGTCAGCCCGTCCTTGCCAAGTATGTTGGCTCGACCGTTGCTGGCCTGGCCCCTCGTATCATGGGCATCGGCCCTAGCATTGCTATTCCAAAGCTCTTAACCCAGTTCAACCTGTCCCTGAGTGACTGCGATGTCATCGAGATCAACGAGGCCTTTGCGTCCATGGCTGTCTACTGCCGCGACAAGCTGGGCCTGGACTGGGCCAAGATGAATCCCAGGGGTGGAGCGATCGCTTTGGGACACCCCCTTGGTGCCACTGGCACAAGGCAGATTGTCACAGGCCTGAGCGAGTGTCGCAGGACGGGCAAGAAGATTCTGCTGACGAGCATGTGCATCGGCACGGGGATGGGAATGGCAGGTCTGTTTGTGAACGAGCAGTGAGCTACGCACCATAAGTATCGAAAATGTCGTGCATCCGTCTTCTATATCCAATGCAAATGCCTGTGCCCTTTCCTCCTCTGTAACCGAGTTAAGGTCTTACCCGGTCCTTTAATCTTAGTGTCACCCAGTATCGAATGTGGCCACGCATACGCCGGACTACCTAGTTAAGGACCCGTTGCCAATCACAATCATCTCTGGGAGTAAAATGATTTTCCTCAGGCGCTGCAGTCCACTGTACGGACGGGAATCGCTTCAAGCAAAGCAAGCACGTATGTACTCACAGAAAAGTGCATGATATAATCTTCGCTACCAACTTGAGACTCAGCGTCTCTGCCAAGACAGGTGCCGTCTTCGGTCCACGCCCTTTTACAAGATTGCTTCAACATTACACCCTCACCACAATCAATGTCAAAGTTCACTTTCTGGAGTCTCCTATGGCACGCAGCATTTCAAGTCTTGATCTGCCTCTTGACACTAGTGACGAATTGGTGGTGCGCCGAAAGTACCCAAAAGCAATGCAGCACGTCACATTTTTTCGAGGACCAGATTGGACTTTCAACTTTTTTTTCATCAGCGTTTGCATTCATCAAGTCGTCTCTAATAATATATATAAAGATCGTTACACACAGCCTCCAGGGCCACCTGCAGGTCGGAGGAATGTCTCATCACCAGCCCTTTCGTTTTCCACCTCTGCCTCAAGAGCTCGGCCGCAAGCCAAAATATTTACAAGTCCGATACGCTCCTGGACACGCATTACATCGCCCCTCTGAGAACGGTTCTGATGGCCTAGGCCTGGAAGGCACGAGCCTTCTTCATCTTCTTGCGGTACTCCAGAGCCCTCTTGCGGGCAGCGGGGGTCTGTGTGAAGGCCACGGCACCGCCAAAGGGACCCGCTGGGGTGTTGTTGCGCAGGCGCATAACGCAGACGTTGGTGGCAGAGCCGACGGTGGCGTCGCAGGTGGTGCCAGCGGGCATCTGCACCTTGACGGGGAAGTCGGAGGTGGTTGTGGCCGAGATACCGGCGACGAGGCCGGGCACATCCTGGGTGACCTGGGCCTCCTGGAAGGCAGCCATGTCAGTGCCACCTGAGGTGCCGTCGACCATGGCCTCGAGGGGGCCGGCGCCGTCCTGGTTGATCTGGCGGAAGGTCACATCAACGGTGCCGTCCTCGTTGGCGGTGGGCAGACCCTGGCTGGCTCCGGCGCCGGCCATGGCCTTAACCATGCTCTCCGGGGGTCCGGTGCTCTTCTCGCCCTTGGCGTTGTTGCCGCCACCGCCTCCGAGGAGGCCAGCGAGCAGCTGACGGACCTTGTTGTTGTTCTTGCCGCCCGCGGCGGCGGCACCACCAGGAGCCGCGCTCAGGTCGTCCTCCTGGCCGACACCCGAGTTGGCACCGTTGGTGGGGGCCTGGGAGGGGTCCATATCTCCCATGAAGACTCCGATCATCATGGCCGGGTCGACGGGGCCGTTGCCCTGGGTCTTGCCCAAAGGACCGACGGCACCAGAGTTGACCTCACGGTCCCGGATGATGGCGGTATCGGCCTGGGAGCCGCAGCCGTTGGATGAGCAATCGCGGGGTGTGCCATCGGCGACTGTTTATGCCTCTCATGTCAGCCACCGTTCGCACTCAGTTGTCGACGACCAAAAGAAGCAGGGCACGTGTGACTTACCAGTCAGGCCGGGCATCTCCACACCGTTAGCACCGGTAACCTTGGTCACGACACCGTGGGCCGAGACGGAGGCGGCCAAGCAAGCCACTGCGACGGAGGTAGAAGAACGCATCTTGGATATCTGTTGGTGGAGGAAGGTAGTAGTGACTGTGTCAAACAGGTCAAACAGGTCAAAGCTTGTTGTTGTTGTTGTTGTTTAAGTTGGATTAATAAGTCGAAGTGCCTCCCGGGCTACAAAAGTCGAATGAAAGTGTGTGAAAGACGGCCTGATGAGTCGGACTCGAAGAGGAGGATGAGGATGGCGTTGATGAAGCTGATGATGAGAGACTATTTCGGACTGATGGTTGGGAGGAATCAGCCGGACTGTTATATACAATTCTGAGAGTCCAAGACATCACAGTCTGGTCGTCCTTTTTCTCCTTCGGACGCATCTCATCGTCTCTTGTCGCCGCGAGGCTTGACTCGGAAGTTCGTGTTTCCTCCATCTCCAGAAACCTCATCTGAACAAATGAGCAGTGAGCCGTTTCAGCAGCTCTGCGATGCGTGTTTTGCCCGGCGACGGCGGCGTCTGCGATGTCCTGCGCTACCTGCGTCGAGCCATCTCAGCCTCACTCGACGGCCAAGAGCCTCCTGCGGGAGCGAATCGCAATGCAGCAAACAATTTGAGAGGCTCCTCTGCCTGCAGATCACGGCCCGCATCGACCAGGAACATGGCGCCTTCAGCCGCCCCTGTCAAAGCCGTCACCCATGTGGTGAGGCTCTGTGAGGCTCCGTGATGCTCCCAGCCGCGCCCAGGGGGCCAGGGGGCCGACAGGGGCTCCATGCGCGGTGCCGAGAGACTTGGCAGGTCGCGGGTTGGCCCTTGGCGTTGCACCAAATTGTGGGCTCGGTCGCCTCTGCGCCTATAAAGACATGCGATGCTGCCCAGTGAAGCACTTCCAAGACCTTCCAAGAAATCCCAAGACTCTTGGCCACGAAGCACAGCACCAAAACAAGCTTCATCTCGGCACTCGGAAGCCCTCACACAGCCCACATGGCCCACGAAGCCTACACAAGGCCCCGTCACCGTTTGCAAATCCGGAGCTGCACGCGAACAAGGATTCGCCGCCCTCGTCCCCGACTGCCCCCATCCCGAGTGATTGGCGCTGGGATTGGGTCAGTCTTCTGTGGGATAATTCCCGCGATTTGTTTAGCAGCCACGTCGTATCCAGAGAAGCGATTGGCGAGATCCTGTTGCGTAGATCACGGAACCAAACGTTTGGGAGATCTTTGTGGATCGACTTATGATTGCCATGATTGCCATGGACAACCGCAGTCATCGCCCGCCGAGCCCTGGTCCTGCCTAATCCGTGCCTCTCTTGCGGGCTCCCTCGTGCTCCTTTTTAACGGTCACGCGGATATCATGAATCCCCCCTGGCCTAGGCATGGCTCTATCTTACAGAACGACTCGGCGCTCCCGGTGCTGTCTAACCAACCCCCCCCCCAATTTCCTTCAAAGCCCCACGTGCTGTCACGGAGAATACGTCGCCGAGCACTGACACAATTTTGACAGTGCTGTCACTGTCGGACGGGAGCCATCTTAGATCCAACGCTAGATTTACGAAAACGCCTAATCGCCATCTTTGCGTAAAGAATCCTCCTCTTCAGACGAAGTCTAAGTATATTCGGAAGGCCCCAGCTCCGCATGAAAGTTGGACAAATATCAGACCAGAGATGTCAGATGGCGTCTGCACGCACGACTTGAGACCAACTGGTTCAGCAGTCCCGAGGAACTCTAGCCTGGCCTGCCCGTGGCTGGTGGTCTGCACTACCCGTGGTCAGGCCAGACGCCCTTGAGAGGGGGAGTTAAGCGCACGTGAAGGTTGGCCCTGGAGTGAATGGAGTAGGTTTCAAGAACTCCAATTCTGAGGGAAAGTTTCAACAGGTGAGGAAGACTCGAATTCGTATTGTTCCTTTCGCGGCCCAAGCTCGTTTGGGAAGAACTTCCCCTGGACAATGTGCCTTTCCAATGACGCTGTGGCGATGAGATAATTCTGGGCCTGTTGCAAACATTGTTGCACTGCGGCGAAAAGAGTCACGAACCGCTGTGCTCAGCCTGTTACTGGGATCAATGCAGATCTCCCTCGGCTTGACTGCGGATTTGCACAGGGACCAAACGCGTGCGTGAATCCTCCGAATGTTCCCTTGGACGGAGCGATGACCAGATACCAAGCCTGAGCAATACTGCATTGGTTTCGAGACATGACTGCCCTGAGCCACCCACCAATGCCAGCCCGCGTTATATGAAACCGAATTTTTGTTCAACGGGGACCTAGGGGTGCTGTGGCCTGGACATTGTTTGACACTGTCTCCTGAGCTTCCATGCTGCCGGATCACGAACTACCATGCCTATCCGTCGAACTGTAACCCTGATGCATGCATCTGGTGCCCCAATCGCTCACACTGCTCCAGAAACACGTCCTCATCTAAATTTAATCTTCCTGATTTTGGCAAACACCTTCAACCAGGAAGAACTGCACCCGGTTCCAGCAAGCCAGATGGGCGCCGGCATCCGAAAAGCATTGGTCGAGGCATTGTCCTGGATGATTGTTGTTCTTGATCAAATTTGTCACCGTCGCCTCAAAGTCTGCATCGCGTCCCATATCCGGCCTCACAATGCAGCACCAGTACAGTTCCTGCAACCTATCGCCTCGATCTCTAGCAGGAACCCAGTTGGAAACTTCTAGTCCCTAATAGGTGCCAGATATCCGCAGAATCCCAAGCAAGAGAGTAAGCTACCCCTTTTCCCCTGACGACAAGCTGCTAAATTGTTACTAGAAACTGAGTGGAATTTCTGTCAGGAAGGAAACAAGAAGGGGGCGGCTTAAAAGACCTTTGAAACTTGACTCGTTACTTTCAAGAGCTTTCAAGGCCCTCGAATGCTGGCAAGATCCAGCTTGCGCACACCTTTCGTCTCGGATCGTCGGCATGCTCCATCCTCTGAAGTTCTCCACATGGAGTTCTACTTTGATACAGGCCTTGGACAATTTGCGATTAGGTGAGTCTGGCTGACAGACGTTGGAGGTCCCTGCCTCCGATTCGTCCGTCTCCATACTACTCCTATCAACCGGGCATTCAGACCTTTGGTATTCCACCTGCCTTGTCTGTTGATTCATTAACAGTATATATGCTAGTACTTACAAATCACGATATCAATAACGAATAGTTCTTAGTCATGACTCCTCTACTCCGCTCGGAGTCGCGACAGTCTATGGAAAAATTGACGAACTTGCTCTGGTCTCTCTGCACATCATGGCACAACTTCCCGAGAAGACGTCAAACCGAGTATATTGAGCTGAGCTTCCAAATAGTAAGATAGGCCTTTCACTTGGGGCCGGAGCTTTTATCCTGCCTCACAGCTGGAAAGCTGTACGGACGACAGCGGGAGACTGCCAATAGATCGGGACCACGCGTATTTCACATCTGGGCATACACTAATACCACAACACCGACACACCTTCAAAAATAACCATGTCATAGCAGAGTACCTAGAGCGAGAATTACCCTCCATAGAGGAGGGTCCTTTGTAGAACGTTGTGCTGTAGGAAGGCATATTGTATGAGAGTACCCCATAGAAGGCAGGCTTGCAGGAGGAAAGCCTGTAGGAGGTTCGAGAAGACATGCCGATATCGTGGCCGCGCAGTGGACACCCAGGAGCCCGTTGTGACTGACGGCACGAAGGCAATTTTCCCAGCCAATATTACCGTGCCGATTGTCTAAAGCGTATTACGGTGCCCTGAAAGAAACATATCGATGAGCCAAGAGGCATGGGATCGAGTATTGGTAACTATTCACGGTCCATGCGCGGCTCACTCGGGTCAGTGTCGGACCCATTAGGCCCCCTTGCAGCTCAAGGCGCGAACATTTGGCACTTTTGCATTGATTGCACGCTCGGCTACCCTTTTCCAATCCAAACTCTACCTGAAGGCCTTTCTGAAATACTTGCCCCACCCCGAAGCTTCCAGGCTGAAGTATCAACGCACAATGCGTGACCTCATCACCCTTTTCACTATTGCTTGCCTACTGTTCTCAGCTGGTAAAGCCTCCCAGCGGATCCGGCCAATTTGATCATGGGGCGTCCCGATGGTTATTTCCATGGCGTTCTGTCACAGCCCGGGAGATTCTCTAAATACGGGGCCAAGTCGATAGCATCCATGGGTTGTGCTGGCCAAGTCGGCAACGCTAAGATGGGTGCCCAGGTGGATATCAAACCAGCGCAGTCGTGTAAAGGAGGCATCGGTCCGTCAAATGAGGACTCGAGATGTTTGAATTTGCTGTAATTTTCCTCAGATGTCCAAATCTTTCTTCTTTTTCCACTTACGTCCTTTGCGCTTCTCTCTGACGTGACTATGGGGAGTGCGAGAGCATACAATCATCACGTCCTAATTAAGTACATAATTCTCAATTGCTGTGTGCCCGACGGGCGAGGCTATTAGCTTCCCGATTATAGCCCAGAGGCTGCATTCTAAACCCCTTTTCCGTAAGGCATAGTACAAAGGTCTTGTGTCAGGAAGAAAAACCACACTTGCCGAGTTGTCACGAAGTTGTACTTAAAAGGCTCTTTTTCTGAAAGAAAAAAAAGAAGAAAAAAAAGAATAAAAAGACTTCAGAGCGGCACAAAAGTATACATGAATCAAGATCTTCTAGCAAATTCCAATGAGTTGCTCTGCTAGCTGCATACGATTACCATGGTTTTCTCTTATTAAACTATTGGTAACACACTCCCTACTGGTCTGTCGCAAACTCACGCTTCTTAGGCCGTACACCGCCCTCTCGCGGGCTTGATTGATACAACTAGAAACCCTCCCACACCTTCTTCCACCATGGGCGATTGTCTGATAAGAAGCCATTTGCAAGCTCATCGACCTCCTCCAGGTCTCGTCTTCTTCCAGAATGCAAATCAATCTCATGCGCCTCCCAAAACTTCGTCCTGTAGAAGGACTTGTAGCCAAAGACGATGATGGGAAACAGCGGCAGGAGGATATAAGCATCCACGAATCCGCCAGCATTGAACGGGCTTAAATTAGTCCACCCCTGGACAAGGGCCAGGAAGATATTGGCACCAAGACCAAAGTAAGCATTCCAAGGATACCAGAGGGATCTGAATGGCAAATCTGCATCTGAGTGTCCCTGTACTTTCCACGCGGTCCGGAATTTGATGTGAATATAACTGATACTTCCCCAGACAAGGAAGGTGGATACACCCGATAAATTCACGATGTAGTTGTACGCCGCTCCGGCTCCGGTCGATACATTCATCATGCTCAGTGCACCGCACGCATTTGTGAAGACGATTGCAGGAACTGGGACGCCTCGCTTGTCAGTCCAGCCTAGGATGCGTGGAGCTTTCCCATCCTGACCCATGAATAGCAGCGTACGGCTGCCAATGTAGATGGAGCTGTTAACTGCTGAGAGACAGGTAATGAGGATGAAGGCGTTTATTAGGTGCACGCCTCCTTCCCAGCCTGCATTCTGGAGGGCGACTGTCATTGGGCTCTGCAAAGCCTTGCTCTTAGCTGAGACAAGCCCTTCCGCATTGTATGGACATGTCAAGCCGAAGAAAAAGGCCGATCCCATGTACACCTGCAGCGTTTGGAGTCAGAAAAAAACAAGGTGCTGATTATGGTAAAAGTTTTTGGGGGGGGGGATGGTCAGGATATGCCTATAGCCTGTCTCAAAACTAGTGCCGTGACAAGTTTTTTTAAGTCCGGGGAGGGGTGTCCCCCTGAAGCGACTGAAATTCAGAAAAGCTACTTACAAAGAGAATGCGCCAGAAGACCTGTCTAATCGCCAGAGGTACTGCGACTCGCGGGTTCTTGGTTTCGGTAGCGGCAACGGCGACCGACTCACAGCCGGCGTAGAATGTGGAACAAAACACGAAGACCGTCGCAACGCCGCGGAAACCGTTGGCGAATGCACCTGGATCATGCCAGTGTTTGAAACCTACACCCGGAATGCCCTGGATACCGCCCGACGCATATACGATGGAGAACAAGAAAAAGGCAACGAGACCGCCAAGTTTGATGAGTGCAAGCCAGAACTCGGCTTCACCGAAGGTCTCGATACCAAGGAGTTGGAAACCAAGAAAGGCAAACTATGACATGTGAGTAGGCCGTCAGAAAGTGGGATTAAGAGCCGGCCGAAGGTGCATGCACCCGCCTGTTGGAACCTACCCATAATAAAAGGAAATAGCCCCAAAGAGGCACTTTATCACTCCAGAATACCAAGATGCTGGATATGGCGTTGTATTCATTCGCCAGCACTGCGAACCCTGTTGACAGTTAGACATCAGGCTTGGGTGCCAGAACGGCTGGCGATGTAGAAGGGTTTCATCTTGTGCTTGTTGGAAATCTCCTCAAGAAGAAACGGCGAATACAAGAGACCGAGATCGCTTACAGATTATGAAATAATTCCAGCCCACCGCTACTCCAAATGCCTTGTCCACAAAACGATCTGCCAGGGCTGTGAACGCTCCTCCGGATGGATATAACGTCGTGAGCTCCCCTAAGCTTTGCATTATCGAGAAGGCGAGAATACCGATGGTACCGAATCCGATCAGCAGGGCGGCCGGCCCGCCACTGGATAGGGCACCGCCTGAGCCAACGAGCAGACCAGGGCCGATGATACCAGCCAGCGCCATCATGGACAGATGTCGTGTCTTCAGTCCTCTTTTCACGCCGCTGTGCGGATCAATTGCCCGGAAGTCGCCCATGGCCTCGTCTGTTGACAAATCTGACGTTGTGCCTCCATGACGGCCACTTGGCTCGACGTCGTTGACCCCTAGATAATCCTTATCCGGGGAACGATAGTCGGTCATCTCGACAGCCGGGTCCGGACAGATTTGATTGCGTGCCCGCAGCTTTTTGTTCGGAAAAAGCGAACTTGTGCTCGTCGGTGATGAGCAGTCTTAAAGGCTCAGGGAGCGGACAAGTTGTGACCGGGCGTGCTGCGATGAAAAAGAAGTTCTAGGCGTGCGAGGATTTGATCAATTTTTTTCCTACATGGCACCTAGATTCACTCTACGTAGGTACGCTTTAGCACCTTGTAGAAGATCCTCGGTCTGGGCCAATGAGGGACGCCTCCGATTCATTGGTTCCATCTGACGAGATAACTGCTTTACCTAATGCACACCACAAGGTAGGAATTTCGTTTCAGAAAATGACGGCAGCGGAATGCAGAATTCGTGATTGCGATGGCGTTATCGCGCCAAGCGCACCGATCCCCCAACGCCAAGGATCTTAACTCGTAACTAGCTGCAACTTGCAGCGACACTCGCTAAGGTAACATATTATAATTTTTATTTTAATATATAATTGATTAAAAAAAGTTAAAATAAATAAATAATTTAAAATAACGTATTTTTGAAACTTATATAATAAACTTTTAAATTTTTTAAAAGAAATATTAAAAAGAGATTAGATATTTATATAGTAAAAAACAGATAGTATATAGGTACATTATTTACTTCTATACTATAGCTAATTAGAGCACTCTATTTAACTAAACTTAACTACTTACTTATAGTATTATTTACACCTATACTAACACACCTACTAAGCTCTTTTCTACCTATAACCTTCTACCTATAACCTTAAGTATTTAATTAAAATAATAAAACTCTTTAGTCCTTTAACTAGGAGGACGCTTATAGTAGGAAGAATTAGTAAGAAGCTATCTAATAGGATAATTAGTTAAAGCTAGGGCTTATAAAGCTAAAGCTTATAAAGCTAGCGTATTTATTAGCTTCCGAATTAAAAATTAAAGATATATATTATTAATAACCTTATATTATTATTTTATATAATAAATTAGTAGTATATTTTAAGGTTAGCGTATTAAAGGTATATTTATACCTATATACTATCCGTTTTTTACTATATAAATATCCGATTTTATTAAAAAAGTTAATAAATTAATAAAAAGAAATTAAAATATACTTATATTTTTTATATTAATATCTTTATTATAAAAAGGCTTTACTTTTAATTTATATATATTTTAAAAGTATATAGTTTCTTTATATAATAGTAAACGTTTAAAAACCTAGTATTAAAAAATATATAATATTAATAATAATACAAAGGTAAGTATATAGCTTTAGTTTTAAATTATATAAATAAAGTTAAGAAATATTATTTTTAATAGTCTTATAAACTAGTCGTACTTATTAATATATAGTTTAATAACTAATAAATAATAAAGTAATTATATAGTAAAACTAAGAATAATTTTAGAATAATTCTTATATAAAGTTATAATTTTATAAAAGAAACTTTAATTAAAAATATAATCCTTTATTATTAATATATATATAAAAAAATTTTATTAAGTAAAATAAACTTATATAGTATTATATATAAATATTTTAATTAAAAAACTATAATTTAAAAACTATCTAAGTTTTTAAATTATTAAAATTAATACTTATAAACTTATATTATTATATTAAGTAAGTATAAAAATACTTATTTAAATATATAATTAATTAAAATTAAAAGTTAAAATAAATTATTTTAAAAGTAACTATATAAAAGATATTTATAAAGATATTTAAAAAGCTTTAAAAAAAATAATAAAGAATATTTATAAGAATATAAAAGAAATTTATAGTAATTTTATACTATTTTATATTTATACCTTTTTAATTAAAGATAAGAATCTCTTTAAAATAATTATAATATATTTAAAAAGTAAAGAAAAAAGGGAATTTAAGGAGTTTATAAAAGATTAATATAAGTAAAAGTATTAAGAATTTAAAAAGTTTATATATAAGCTTTAAGTTATTAAAGAAGAGTTTAATAGTTAAATAATAGATGAATAGATAGTTAAGAAGATAATATAATATAGCTAAAGTTATTTTATTATAAATAATAAAAGCTTCTTAAAATTAATAATAAAAAAGATTTTTAAATTATATTTATAAAAGAAATATTAAAATATATATAAAGTTATTAAAAAGTTTATAAATATACTTTAAAAGTAAGAAATAAATAACTAAGTAGATAGATAAATAGTTAAAAGGATAAATATAATATAGCTAAAGCTATGCTTTATAATAAGATAAAGTTATTTAAACTAGGATAGTACCTTTAATCTTAAAACTTACCTTAGAGTATGGCTTACACATTCGCTCGAAACAGCTACACACACGGGAAACTATACCTTAATTAAATAGATAGGTCATGAGTCCCATGACTTTGCCCGGGCTTGAGCGTCAGCAAGGAAGAACGTACCGCAGCGCTGTTTCAAATGTGAGGCGTTGGGGATCAAGCTTGGCTACCACCGTCGCGTGTCAAGCTCCACCCAGCTAGTACTCTCATAAGCTTAGCAACTTCACAGGTATCATGGTAATGCTATGGAGTTTGAAGTCTTACCTGTGATATATGAATCAGTCGAGTATAAATAAGACGTGTTCCACACCCACTAACTCATTCTAGGGAGGTGAGTTTATACGGCTCCCACACTACTGTTCCTAACGATCGCAGCCCAACAACTTCCAGCCAAATTACTCTTCAAAGAGATAAGAAACAACCACGTCTTCAATATGCATTTCAACACTCTCGTTCCGTACATTGCTGCCTTAGCTGCCGGGCACACCATTGCCAGTAAGAAAGCTCCTGTGTATAGTGTTGCATCAAGTGGTCGGACAGGACACTAAACTCCATCACTCAAAGGGGAACGCCCTTGCCAAAACGATAATGATTTCAGTGGCTTTCAAAAGCAAAGGTAATGTCATTTTTGGAAACGAGGGCGTGAAGTGCACGGATGACGGCGAGGAGGGTGAATCCAATCAGTTCAGCTCGTGCTTTAAGCTGAATGTTAACGAGGTAGACACACTGGCGGATGACGTACCAGAGTGCGTTGCAGGGGGCGAGATTGGCGTCCTAGACGAGGATAGTAATGTAGTTCCGAACTAGGCATAAAATGACTGATCTGGTTCATGAGGTTCTCAAAACCTGGAATCGCAATTCGATCAAGGGTCCCATTTTGTGTCCCTTTGGCCGGGAACGCGTGCAATAATTTCAGAATTTGGAGGGAGGGATAATTATATATATACGTCATCCATTTCTTCACCAACTGAGCTTCACCTCGAATTCCTGTGCAAAATGTATGCTCCCCCCCACAGATAGATTATAATCTAGCCAAATTAGCACAGTGTGTCCTGTGCCATCGAAGTGCAGGCCGTGGAACAAAGGCTGGTATCTCTCATGTGAACAGAGAAGTCAGTAAAGAGCCAGAGTCACTGCTGCCTGTAGCCTTTGTTAGTGAACTCGTTCCAGCACAGCGCTCTCACCATCTGTGTAGTGGAGACCATTGGCGACGGTCACCCCAGCTAGTGCACCGGCTTTATGCGTGCCAGCCGAGTTTGAGTAGGTATGGAGTCGACAGATTCTGGTCTACAGCGCCGCTTCAAGCTGGTCTCGACTAGCATCGTCTGTGTGGCTGTCACAAGGATGTCTCTTGTTTTCTGGCCACGTGCCAAATCGTGTCTTATCTCTACAAGCTTTGCTTGGGTGTCGGTCATGCGTCCATAGGCATCTATCCTCGCAACCTTCTACAAGACAACCTCCTTTATCCTGCAGGTTAATTCCTATAGGATAAATTCTTAGAGGATAACTATCTGTAAGTCAAAAACCAAGGCAGGTAGACCAGCCCCAGGGCTGTTACACTATGATATTATATGTTTGTGTAACAGTAATAGTGTACTTGACTGCTATCACATGTCAGAATCATGTGAAATTTAACGCTGTGTCTTGAACTACCTATGTCTTAACCCCGGGAGTTGCATTAGGTGTGTTAGGTGTGTGTGTATCATTGGTCAACACGCATTTTAGGAGTGAGCTTGAGTATGAGCGTGAGGGTGATCACATGTCTAGCAGAGCGTGATGTCTGAGAAGTCCAGCTACCAAGGTTGGCCCCAGCGAAAAACAGGAGTACGGCTTTGGAGCTGGAGCTGGAGCTGGAGCTGGAGCTGGAGCTGGAACTGGGATTGGAATAGTAGGCACATACTCGTGTGTCTCACCAGGATGAGTAATTTCGGGGATGAGACTGAATGATGACCTTGGGAGGTAGGTTCTCACAGTTCTTTCCTATTTCACGCACTTGGACCTAGCCATTTTGCAAGACAGTGTCGTGATCGCTATCTTTGACAAGAAGAAAGTCATGCTGGCTACTTCCACGCCCCTTGCGAGACAATGTTCTTTAGAACTCCTGAACCGTCACCAGATCCGCAGCCTGATGGGAATTGGTGCAACACTAAAGTTTGAAGTACCCCGGAGTGACTGCAGCTACGATTGACCTGATCGCAAGCGGGGCACCTGTCCTTAGAGCTCTTTGGGGCTGTGACGAGCCGTTTCTTGCTGGTGTGCATTCTAGTTCATGCTATGAACTACAAATTACAATAGCATTTGCGAAAACGACTGTAGAGCCCTCAGGATAAAGGGGCCTGAGCGATAATAGATAACAGAACAATGGGACTAAATAGAAGAGCAGAACGGATCCTCGATTGAGTGCCCCGGCCCCTGGCCGGGAATTTCGCTCCTCCATACTATTCTTGACCTGAATGAACCCTTCTTAGTTTGTTCTACTATCACTCTTAAGTCCGAAAAATGAAGCTCAACACTGTTTTGATGATATTCAGTCCTGCCATGGCATCGTCAAGTCCTGCCATTGTGCCTGACAGCGGTGGCAATGCCTGGAACCTGAGCATCGAGGCAGCACCAGTGCCACCACCAGGACCAGCGATCCCGGGTCAAAACACACTAAATCTTTGCAAGGGTGACCATAGCCACGACGCTGTATGTATAGAGCCTCGGACGCCTCCTTCCCCTATCTGCTGACTTTGCAAAATCTTGAAACCATGAGACAGTGCCTTCTAGACCCGAAACATGACCAAGGCTAATCAAAGTAGGTCGTGATCGACCGAGTTGACTTCATCCCCAACCCGCCCAAGAAGTAAGTTTGGTTGTTCCCGAACGACTCCCTTCATGCGTGCCGTGCTGATGGCTGTATGGCAGAGGCCAGTCCCTCACAGTTGCGGCAGCAGGCACCGTCATCGAGGCGGTCGTGCCGGGTGCCGTCGTTGAAGTGGAGGTCCATTTCATCGGCTCTCAAGTTTATCACCATAAATTCGACATTTGTGATGAGTTGGAGAAGTTGGGACACAAGTGCCCACTGGCCCTAGGGCAGTACTCCTTTAACAAGACGTTTGACGTCCCCAGGAAGGTCCCTCATGTAAGCACCACCCAGAGCTTTGATGGAATCGCATTCCCCTCTTGTCTGACAATTATGTCGATAGGGGACTTATCACTTGTACGCGGGTGCCAAGCTTCCGAATGGCCGTGCCATCACCTGCATTGACGGGAAGATCAAGGTAGACCGTTGAATCCGGCGTTGTGACCGATGGGACACGTGAGGTAGTCATTACGATGTGTGTAAATGAAGAAAGAGAATGGGCCTGTGGGTGTTTGGCTGAGAACACCAGTTGGAAGCCGTTCAAGTGCAGGCTAACACGTCATTCTATTGTTGAAGTCGTTCAACAGGAGATTTCCTGATATGGATCAGTACTATCAGAAATAAACGACTCATCACGGTTCAGTAGCATGCCCAGCCGTCGTTGAAATTGTTGCAACCATGATAAACGCACAAGAAAAACCTCCAACGTCGACTCACTAGACCACTAGCAGACAACGGGGCGGACCATAGCCCTCGGAGAACTCAACGAGGCAAGCAAACTTTTGGCAGTCCAGTCACAACCGTGACCTTGTCCTACAATCTCTATCCCCTGGGTATCTATTCTACCAATGTCCTCAGTCCGTCCAGAAGCCCCGTCAAAGTCAGCCAGCCCTCACTACCCTCCCAGCTCTCCTTGGCTTTGCCCATCACGCTGCGGATCGCTGCCCTGGCCTTGCCCCTCCACTTCTCCCCAATACTCTCTACCTGCGTGCCATAGTTCTCCAGCACTGCCACCAACTCGTCTGTCCTCTGGACCACGACCTGCCAAGCTTCCTTATCCTCGAGCCAGTTCCCCCTATTGCCGCCGCCGCCGCCTTCTTCTTCTGGCCTGGACTTGGCCGAGTCGACAGTCAGGCCCCCGCCCATGGAGCTCGCGCCCGATGTAGCTCCCCCAACGGCTGTACGCCACGCTTTCTCTGATGCGTCGATGGCGCCCTGGTAGTCCCTCCTCCAGACACGTAGGCGCGACACCAACTCCCACAGCTCAGACCGGCTCGTGATCAGTGGAACAATTTCGTTCTCCACCATTTCGTTGACATTCCGCTCCACACTTCCCCGTGGCGGTTCATAGAGCCCGTCCGGGTTGGTATCGTTCTTCTTCCCGACAGCCAAGACACCGTCTGTCAGGAGCAACCTTAGAATGCCGTCATCTAGCGAGGCTTCTGTCTGGCGGAGTCGGATGATTGACCGCACCGCCTGTATGATCTCGAAGAAGGGCATGGGTCGCATGCGTGCGGCCAGTGTGATGACATTGTCCCAGATGCGCCAGTTGTCGCCTGCTACTGACGCCCCTCGTTTGTATGCTTTCATCGACTGCACGAGCAGCATCGCTGGATCTCTCGGACTTTTTTTCGTCGAAGGCCGTGGCTCCTCGTCGTCTTCCTCATCGCCTGCGCGCTCGTGTCCGTTTGTTAGCTCCTCGCTCTCGCTGCCAACTTCTTTAGCCCTCTTGCTCTCGCCAACAGCTTCGAGATACATGCTGTACAGAGCACTGCCCAGATTGCTCCATGTCCGCGCATCTTCGCCGCCGGACGTGTCGTTTGAAGCCCCGATTGCACGCGTGTACGACTCGGCCGCGTCACCGAACAGCCCCAGCCGAAGATTGATGTCGCCCAGCCGATTCCACAGCTCTGGTGCGATCCGATTTACAGACACTGCTAGATTATACGCCTCGCGAGCCTTGTGCCAGTCCTTCAGGGCGAGATAATGCTCTCCCAGCGACTTTTGTGCCCGTGCGTACCTTTTCTTCGATATCTCCCAAGCCCGTTCGTAGTGCGCCACAGCTGAGTTGGGCTCCATGTCGCCCAAGATACAGAATAATCTCGGTGCATTGGGCTGGGGCGGAGTCCTCTCTGGACCGGTAAAATCCTCAGCCTTGAGCAGTGATATATCCATGTTCTCGTCGATCTCTTCACCGGATGCAGCCGAACATTGGCCCTTGCGGTGGAATAGTCGCCACCGAATGATGGCTCGCGCCTTCTCCTCGCCGCCGCTTCCCCTCCCGCTACCATCCCCTTCATCAAGCGTCGCGCTACTTGCCAGGCAAAGCGCGACCTCAGCCCAGAGTTTGAGGCGTTTGAAGATCTCAAGGGCAGACATGAGTGACCCGACGCCTGTCCATGCGTAAGCCAATTCCGACTCGAGGTGCCACCGCGGAGGCGACGAGAGAGCGTGTATGTACTGCAGCCTGACATCCGCTGAAGCGAATTCGGTCGGCTCACCGGTGGGGAAGAAGGACTTTGGTTTCTTATCCACGGGTGCGGCTGATGTCCTGTCCAGCTTCACCTCGGTTTCCGCTTCAGCCGCAGAACCCGATATAGCTGGGGCATTTCTGCTTTCATCCCCTCCTGTCGAGTCTTCACCACGGCTTGCGGTTGAATTCTCGGCAGTATCAACAAGGACCTGGTCAATCACCGCCTGCATCTGCAGCACGCCTCTCTCCACCGTCCTGCTGTGGTGCATCTCGATCCTCGATCGCACTAGCAGTGCCTGCGTGTACACCTGCCAATTTGTACTTTTGTCGTTGATGACTCGAACAGCAAATGGTAGGATCTCCTCCGAAGTAAGGCTGTCTGCCGGCGAGAACGCATCTTTGAGCGTGGCCTCTGTGAGAAGGGTGATCTGGTCGATGGTCGAAAGTTGCGGCTGTTGGTCGGCTTTGATGCCCCGCAGCTGGGCAGGGAGCGTTGATTCTGTGGCTCCTATATTTTGCTCGCCGTGCTTTCCCTCTGTTCCGTCCTTGGAAAACTCGATGTTCTCCAGTAGAGTGTCGTCGTTCAGTGGTAGCGCTTGAGGAGCCTCGTCCTCGTCCTCCTCTCCCTCCTTGGGCACCTCGACTGAGCTCTTGGCGAGGACCACGAGCTGGCTGGTGCTTTTATCCTGGAACCTAGTTCTCTTCCCGAGCGCTCCGGACAGGGCGTAGACAAATCCGTTGAGCTCCGCAGCAAGGTTCAGGGCCTCCCGTGCTCTGACGTCCTGGCCCAGCATGATGCAAATATTTGCCTTTTCCAAGAAGAACCGCACCTTGTCCTCTGATGAGTGCTTCGATGCAGCGTCTGAGACCTCCCACGCTTCGCCGATGAGCTCACTTTCAACCCGGGCCAGCCCTTCTTGGATCTTTTCTACCAGGCTTGGTACTTCGCTCATTGCCATATTCTTGGTGAAGACGCTCCCCGAGCTCAGGCTGGGGTGGATAAAGAGCTTGTAGTGCCAAAGGTGAAGCCTCAGCTTCATCCATGCCAGACTCACGCCCCCTTGGTGCCCCGCTTCAGCTTGGGCCGCTGCCCAGTTCGCCTCTGACGTCTCATTCTCGATGGCGAGTCTCGCCAGACAGAACAGATCTATGTGAGGGATGAAGGGGTAGACACCGACACCGTCCACGTCCAGGGACCGGATGCTGAGATCAAACTCGGGCGCACCCAAATATGGTGCCGTCAGGTCTATTTGGTCGCGCGTGAGAACGGGCCCGGTGACATTGGCCTGGAGGAAGGCATTGAAGGCAGCCAAGCCATCCGACAATGATGGTGCCATCGAATAAGAAAAAGTGACTCGAGTCCAATGTGCCACGCGCAAAACCCGAGTTGTGAGGACCACGTCACACACCAGAGTCTTGGTCTCAAAGTTTAGATGGGCAATGGAGGGACCATGGGGAGGGGCATCTGAAAATTTGCCAGGCAAGGGCTTATCTTATCAGCTAGCAGCACACTGAGAACGGCTGTGCAACAACATCCTAGACTGCCCTGGCTGCAAGAATAAATACTCGTCCCAGCAGCAGAGTCTTGAGAAATGTCATTTCAGAGAAGATGGTATTTTGGGGAGCCATCAGGCACCTTTTACAATTTTACCGCTTCTGCTTAGTCGCTACTACCACCGCTTTCTTGCTCAACGTGCCGAGCTAGGGCTGTGTGCCACTAAGACTAAGGTTACTACTACCGCACATCGAAACCACTCTTCCTGGGGGCTGCATCACTTCATGAGCCTACACTTGCCAGATTCTGGCCATGAATGCAACTGCTCCTCACATCTTTGACACGGAGAAAGCTTGCTCTTATGTCCAGAGCCCTGGCCAGCCATAGCCCACATGCCAGACCAAAAGTCTCAAACCAACCGGCGCATTTTAAACAGCGCATCACCGACGCCCGTGATCCCTGGCATCTTCAGACAACAGCTTCAAAGGACACAGGTACAGGCTGCTGAGGACTCATTTCTTGCCCTTCTTCCTTCCAGGCACAACCTTGAAGCCAGCCGCACCAACGACATCTGTGTCCTTGACCTGGCTGGTCGAGCCACCCTTCTTGGCCACCTCGGACCAACCCCCAGCCCCAGACCCAGACTTGGACTCGCTGACTGCGGCGGGCTCGAATATGCCTTTGTCTGCCTGCTTCTTTCGTCGGATGAACTCCTGTGCGAAGCGCGGTGCGTCCATGGTCGAGCTCACCCCGTAGATAATGTCCTTAATCATTTCGCTTTCGGGAGGGATGCCCGTGGTCAGGAGCGCCGCAACCTCATCAACCGGTGTACCAGGGTTTAGGCCTCTGGTCAACTCTGCCCGCACCCACTTCTGGAATTCGCCCTGTGCTTCGCTAGCAGTGCTGCTGGTATTCTTGATGACCGGGGCCGCGGCTGACTTGACCTGAGCCTTGCTTACTTGAGATGATGGGGAGCGAACCGTGGAGGGGCTCTGTGACTGGGTGGGACCATGTGCCTGGGATGAGTGAGACGCCGGCGCAGTGGGTATCTTGACCCTGCCGCCAGCCCCAACCGTTGCCCAACCACTGGCTGAGGTGGGCGAAGCGCTGGCGGGGGCGGCTGCGGCGGGGGTTGTGATGCCTGGTGGCCCGGTCTTGCTGGCGAGCTCGGCGTAACGTTTGCCCAGAGTGGAGACGCCGGTAGCTGCAGCTGTCTGCGAGGCCTGTTCCTTGACTGCCTTCTGCTTTCGTGCTTCCTCCTCGCGCTGGATCTCGGCCAGCGTCTTCTTGCGATCACCACTGGTGGGAGTGACGGGTGTCGCCACCACACCTGCCTTGACAGTGCTAGGCTTGGACCATGGGCTGGACACTGACGGAGCCGGGGACCCGCTGCCCCAGGTGCTGGATGTGGGTAGGCCGGGGAGTACGACCGGGTTGGCTTTCTCGCGCTCCTTGGCCAGTGCCGCCTCCTTCTCTTGAGCGGCGCGGCGCTCTGCCTCGAGCTTGGCTGCCTTCTTGGCTTCCGCCTCTTGGATCTCCTTGAGGCTAGGTCCCTTCTGCGCATCGGAACCAGGATCGCGGGCCCAAGGAGCCAATGGGGGAGGGGCCGCAGCAGCACTGTCCGGGGTTTGGCTCTGAGAGCGCGGCTCGGCATACTGGTCAGCAATATTAGACCGCCGTTGGGCAGTCGGGGCAGGCAGATGCGTCGCCGTCGATGGAGGCGGAGGGAATGGCATGGGAAGGCCGGTTGACGCGGACTGCTTTGCCCATGCATCCTCCTCCTGCGCCTGTCGGTGGGCGGCCTGAGCAGCATCAGCTTGCGCCTTTTGGACCTGTTGGGTCAGGGACAGGCTCTGCGTTGGCTGGGACTGTCGATTTTGCTGCGACTCAGCATGCTTCGACTCGGGCTGCGACTGTGAAGGTTCCTGAGCGGCCTCCTTGATCACCCGAGCAGCCTCGGCACGGTTCGCAGTGACGGCTTCGTCAGCCTGTCCCTTGGTCGGCCCACTTTGAGAAGGGCCTAGTTGGGCTTCCTCGTCGGCGCGCTGTGTGGGTATGCCTTGGTATTCCTGAAATTCCTTCAGTCTATCTTTGAACCCCTCGGGATCACTCTCCAGTTGGTCGACGTTCGGAAGTCGACCCTTGAGGTCTGTTGTAGGAGGACCGACAGGCTGAGGCGGGAACATACCGGAGACGCCACCAGGTCCGTGATAATTTGCCATCAACTGACGCTCTGAGTCTGTCATGTCCTGTCGGAGATGGTCCGGCCCCGCGCTCATGGCATTCGGCAGGCCCGCGCCTTTGTTGACAGCTGAAGGCGGCTCAAAGAAGCCTGGCGTAGGCGCGCCAATTGCGCCGCCAATGGGCGGTTGGGGGGGCATCCCAATAGGCGAGGTCATACTTCCAAAGCTTGGCTGACTCTGCAAGCTGTGCATACTAGCCTGGTGCTGCAGAGCACCTGGGAGCCCAGTATGCACTCCACGGAAGTGCCCCTGCTGCGACATCACCTCCCTCTGACGGGCCATGGCTAGCTGTTCCTCCTGCTTGCGACGCTCCAGGTTGTTCTGCTCCTCGGCGGTCAAGGTCTTGCCGTAGCTGGGGACAACGCCTAGTAGCGGTGGAATCACACCGCGGGCATCACCTCCAGGTGGGAAAGTGCCGGCCTGAGGTGCAGGACCGTGGGGAATGCCAACCTGAGGCACAAGGAACGGCTCGCGAGAATTGCCTATCCTCCGAATAAGTTGGCCTAGAGGCTCAAAGTCCGGATCCTCCACCTTTCGCACCCTAAGGTCTTGCGTGAAGTAATTGGCTTTGTACCACTCGTTCATTTCAAGGCCTGTGAATGGCCCTTGCTGCTGGCCCTGGGGGTCCATGTACACCCAGCGCATACGATCGGGCATAACCATAGTTCTTGCCTGGGATTGCGGAGGCCCGGTAGCTACAGGATCAGGGGTGAACGAGGTCGGCTGTTGAGACGCGCCAAAAGGATGCCCTTGCGGAGCAGTGGCGAGAAGAGGCTGGTTGTGATCGGCCGTGGTGAAAAGGCCGGGCGAACTGACCGATTGGGGGGCCGAAAAGAGTTCCGCTAGGCTTCGACCTGCCATCGGACCAGGACTATCGGTATCGCGCTGGGAGCCGATTGTGCCTGCCCCAATGACACCCAGCGGGTTGGTCTGTCGCAGGTCGGGGACAGAATCCGCGAGCGATTCCGTCTCTTGGTTCTGCATCTGGGCTTGCATGGCAGGAGGGAACAAGGATTGGATCTTGCTACTGCCCCTGAGGGAGCCCGTTCCTCCGAGGCCACCATTTCCTGGTCCAAACAGCCCTCCAATGCTGCCCAAGCCAGGAGAGTGCATGTCACTGCCTATGGGACTGAAGACGGAACTCCCAAAAGCGCCACCGAAGGCAGAGCGCTCGCGGTCGGGGGTCGCACTAGGGAATCCGGTGGGCCAACCCCCTATGTGACCCAGGGACGGGTAGTTCTTGGCACCTACGCTTGAAGTTTGGCTACGATCACTGCCCTCGAACGCGGCGGCGGGGAAACCGCGGATTGAGCCAAAATTGGAGTTTTGCTCGGACTGTGCGCCGATCGGCTGAGACTTGTCGTAGCCAAATTCGCCATGCTCGTTGTCACCACGCTCTGCCGGGGGGCTCCGGTAAGGGTTGGTCTGAGATGGGCTGGCCGAAGACGCATTTCGCTCCCGGGCAGTTCCCAGGCTGAGGCCGGACATTCCAAAGTCTCCCGTAGTACCCTTGACTGGCGTATCGAAAATCTGCGGTCCCGTCGTCGGCATTGGTGGCGGGCTTGTGTCCCGAGCACCACCTAAAGCAGCGCTGCCGCTGAGGCCGACGTCCCCCACAAAAGGATCCGTGTCGGTGCGGGAACGAGATGTCCATTGCTGGTTCCCATTGGAGGCGGTGGCGGCGTCTTCCGGAAGGCCGTTATCCTCCTTCCGGGAGAAGAAGCGAGAACCGGTGCTCGCCCCGAAGCCCTTCTCGGCAGCGCCAGGAGTGGCGATGGCGAAGTTCCCGAAGCCACCGAAACCTCCTGTCGCAGTCACGGGCGTTGTGGTGGCCGAGCCACCCCACACGGATGGGAAAGCAGCACCACCTGCGGTGTTGCTGCGAGCCAGCCCAGTGAATCCGGCCGGCCTCGCGGTGTCCGTAGCGCCGCTAGGTTTGATTGATTCGTCCGGCGCGTCGATTTCCCTCGTGTCTGCGCGATTCCTACCCAACCAGGACATATCGAATCGGCTCGGCCCAGCGCCAGTGGGCGAAATCAAGCCCCCGCCACCAGAGAATGGGTTTGTGTCAGTGGTCTCCCTGCGGCGGGTTGCAGGTCTCGGTGCGCCGGAGGGCGAGGTCAGATTATGAGACATGGAAGATTTTCGCCCGTTGACGGCTGCACCCTGGCCGCCCTCCTTGTTCTGCTGGCTCTGCTGCTGCTGGTGCTGGTGCTGGTGCTGGTTTTGCTGCTGCTGTTTCAGGGGAGAGTTGACGTCCGAGGTGTAGAGCTGCCGGCCACAGACGGATTAGCCATGCAAAAACACACAAGTTGTCCGGGAAGTCGCCGATCACAGACGGTACCCACCTCCTTTTCCTCGGCGGACATGTCCTGATGACCAAGTGGGCCCAGCTCCCCGTCCTGGTCCCAGCAAACGGAAGGATCGTTGTGAGAATGTGCGTCATTAGGTTTGCCCCAGCCCCTGGTATTTTGCCCGTTGGCATTGCCGCCGGGGCTAAAGTTTGGCATGAACAATGGTCGTATATCAACGTTGCCTGGGTCTGCCATCTTGCCAAAGTCCAACAAATCGTCTCTGGAGTATTTGCCATTCGCAGTGTCTTGTGCCGGGGCGAACTGGGAAACAGAAGAAGGATGGGGCTCGTTGACGGAGCTGTTGAGCAGGTTGTCTATCGCAGGAAGGGCAGATGCTTGGTTGTTGAAGGGGGTGGTTGACGATCGTCGGAGGATGGCGGTTCCGTTAGAACGGCCCTCTCTTCGTAGCCTGCATGAGGGGTGCATGATGTTAAAACTGGCCTGTGCATGAAGGGCAGAATCGGTGAGAGCGACACTGATGGTTCGCGAGGGTTGGACAGGCGCGCAATGTGCAAGGACCGTGCCGCGATGGAGGACGGATTGAGGCGTGAGAGAGAAGTGGGACGGGGCGATCAGGCCGGCCGGCGCAGTAGCACGCAGAATGACGACTGCGCGGGGCCCAGCAGCAGATGCTGAGGGGCTTGAAGGACGTGGATGGAGCAATGTTGGGAAGCACTTACCAGTCACCACTGCCACTGCCACTGCCACTGCCACGGGAGTCACCTCGGGTGCTGCCTCTGTCGCGACCGGAATTCTGGCCTGCTGCGGCCGAAGCGAAGCTGGATGGCAAGTTTGGGCCAGCCATTGTTTGTGTATGTGTGTGTGTGTGTGCTTGGATGGATGTGAATAGGCGTCGAGGCGTGTCAGGAGCGGTCGTCGTGGGACCAAGGACGACTGTGGCCGACGCTGCTTTTTTTGGGGGGGGGG